>JAECWS010000129.1:0-159791 GCA_018150905.1 Drosophila ambigua
CAGACCGCCGACGCCTTGGAGTCCCTTCCCAAGCCCTTTGAGAACAAATTTCCCCGTGCAAGCACCACCAATCGTCGCACGTTCATGCGTTCCGCCACTGAACTCTCTCCCAATAACCAAAAGAAGAGGTCTTAATCGATCCCAGATGCCAGAAAGAGTAGAGCGCCGCCTATAATTTGATTGTACAAATATACAAAAAAAAACTTGAAATAATTAAATAAATAATGCCCAAAGAATTGGGCAGCATTAGCACATTATTTTAGAGTTTAAATATGTGTCAAATTAAGACAAGGACAAGGACTCGCGCTGTACTTGGAATAAACCGTTTCGAATATATGTACATACACACACACACACACATAAGATTGTACCGTTCAAGTGCCTATTGTGGCCCTGGGTATTGATGCATTAACTCCAGCACAACGGTTTAGTTATTATTCTTTTGTAGTCTCTATTGATGCATGTTATTTAAGTTCGTGATTACATTATATCAAAGTATGTTTATGCGCTCTTCAAATTCGTGTGGTTTGAGAGAGTAATTTCGGCATCGAATGTTCGGCGTCGATCGTTGAGGCTCAGTTCGCTCCTCTCTTTGCTAGAATCGTTTGTCGCTTCCTGTCGCTCTCTCACTGTTAGCACTCTGTTAGTTTAGCTCGCTCTGCAGGCGCTTACTCTCTGTGACTCCGCTGGCTCTGCTCACTCTGCTGGATCTGCTCACTCTGTTGCTCTCTGTGGCTTCCCACCACACTCATCCCACACATACACACAACATTCCTTTCGCTGAGTAACTCTGAGCTGTATTATCAATAAGAAAGCAAGAAGAAAATATGTGTGCGCGTTAGAGGAGGAGGACAGGACAGGACAGGGTATATGGATGGCAACACCTTCGCTACGGCCATTAATTTTTACTGCTTTTGGGTTTTCAATTTGCCCCGCAGAAGGAGACACAACGAGCACGCGGATGCCATTTAACGCTGCATAGAAAATCAAACGCAAAAGGTCAAAGACAAAGACAAAGACAAGAAGTGGAAGTGGAAGTGGTACTAGCAGGGTGCAGGGGGAAAGCACCTTGTGATATATGCCAAGCCCTCTGTCTCCCACTCTCTGAGTGTCTCAGCAGGCACGGGTCTTCGGCCTCCCCCTCCACTCAACCACCAAATGGACAGGACCAGTAACCCTTTATCGAGTCAGGGCAGGAGCAGGAGCAGAAGCAGAAGGAGAAGCTGGCAAGTGTTGATTTAGGGTTGCAAACAGAAATTATGATAATGCCTGTGAAAACAACAGAACTCCGAGTGGCAGGGACACCCAGAGATATATAGACAGAGCCCGGGGAAGGGGCTAAACCCCAAAAGCAAAGGAAAATATATTAAATGTTATTGAGAGGAACTAATTTTCATTAAAAGGATTAAAAAGCATTTGGCAAAAAAGAAGAAGGCGGCTAGCTGGCTGCTGGCTGGTGGATGATGGTTGAGAATGGGCTTGGGGTTGGGGATCTGGTTGGGGCAGGGTGGCGTGAATGGTAAGGTGGTCTCTGGCAACCGCGATGTTGTCGCTGCTTATAAATTAACATAAAAATCATAAAAATATGACACTATGAGGCCAACGCCAACGCCAACACCAGCCATTGTGGCAAGGACCATGGCCATGGGCATGGGGCATCTACAGTATCATTCCATCTGGGGGCGTTGCCTGGCAAAGAGAAACTCTTGAGCAGCTCCTGTAGTTCGAGTTGCGTGTAATGTGACGAAAGTTCCGTCAGTGTATCGTTGCACATAAATATTTCCTATTTCCTGCACTGACAACTGATCCCCAAATCCCAAGCTGAAACCCAAAACGATCACGAAGTGCTGCCAGTTACGATGGAAAAATCTACAGTGATTAACTTTGGTTTGTAAATTTGTTTAACTTCATAATTTAATTGTTTTTAACTATAGTTTTTTTTTTAAGGAAGAATGAGCATCTCTTGTAACGTAAACCCCTCTTCATCTGAGCCACTGGTCATCGACATCATCGTCAGCGTCGGCGTCATCATCACGAACGTATGATGCTCATTAAGCGAGGGGCTGCGAAAGGGGTGGCTGATGGGTGGTGGATGGTTGAGTGGGGCGGTGGTGGGGCAGAACATTGATGGCAATGCGCGACAATCAACACGAGGCGCGCTGATAGCGCACAGCGGGCCGAAGTGGCCGAGGTCTGGCTTGACGTGGAGGCGGAGGAGGTGCTCCGGAGTTACTTGGATTTTGTGTTCGGTTCGGCTCTGTTCTGTTCCGTTCTGTTCCGTTCTGTTGGGTGGGAGGATTAGTAATGGCCGCGGTTGGCGTGGGGAGGGGTTAAAGGTGGGCCAGCTCAGCTCATGCTTGGCATCGTTTTGATGATACCAAATGCTGATGACGATACCGAACCACCTCAGCATTAGCATTAGCATCAGCATCAGCATCAACCCAATCCTCCTGCCCTGCGCTGGTCTCTGTTCTCCGTTCTCCGTTCGGTTCGTTGTTTGCTTTTTTGTGGGCGTCGCTGCCTGCCACTTAGTAACTCACCCGCAGTTTATTATTTTCAAAATATTTAAATTTTTTGGTAATAAGCGAAAAATGGTTTTAATATAACCGAATGGGCGGACGTACTGGCGCGGACGTGCCTGATGACGATGATGCCAAAGATGATGCTGACGATGTTGTGGCTCTTCCCCATCGCTGTTTCTGCTGGCTGCTTCGTCGCTAATCCAGCCACCTGGTTGGGCCGGCGGGGATGGTGAAGGCATTAGGGGGATGATTGGATCACCTGACAGCTGCAGATTATCCCAGGGAATATATAGAACACCTTCGTTGGGTAGAAAAAGAGTCGACGGGTATTTATGCAGCTTATCAAATGATAAATATTCAATTAGAGACTTTTAGGAGCTTTCTTCAGCGCAGAAAATCTTCGATTAAAAATCAATTTCCATGAATTGTTCGAATTCCCATAGCTAACTTTGCTATGACTGCAGCCGTAATTAAGTAACCAATAATAATAGTTGCATTCCTTAAATAGTTTCACTTCTTTCAGACACAAAAGCTGCAAATAAATAAAAAATTGTACATAATTTTTGGCAACATTTTCCAAAGAATTGGCTTTAATTTTCAGTCCATGAAATGTACTCCCTAGAGCAGGAGGCATAGAATGCTCTTTGAATTAGCTATGCGAATGATGCAGCCATAAAGAAGTTCATTAGATGCCAAACAACAGACAGCGTCGAGTCGTTTCGGTAGAGCAGAGTCGAGTCGAGTGGAGTAGAGCTCCAAGGCTGGTTCAATAGACAAAGGCATCTCCAGGAATATTTTGTTCATGCATTATAATCATTATCATTATTAGCATTATTGTCAGGCAGGACAGAGTCGAGTCGAGTCGAGTCGAGAGCAGTGGGTAGTGGGTAGTGGGAGGAGCAGACAGCTTTGAATTATGCAATGCAGTCCAAAGGGAACGTTGGGGTTTGGTTACGTGAAGAATGGAATGGAATGGTACGGCATGGTATGGTGACCCAACTCGTTCACTTCGTTTTCGTTGTCAAATGCAAAAATCGCGAGCCGAAAGGCAGCTTCCTTTTCCTTTTTCCATCACTCCTCTTCCTCTCTCCCCCTCTCTCTCACCCTCTCTGGCTGAGGGAAATTTTCCAAAAATTCTATTATTATTAATAGAGGCGAAAGAGGAGAGAGCTGTAGCTGTATCTGTAGCTGAGGCGGAGGCTGCTACTGGATCTGTAGCGAGACGGCCATGACGACTGTGCTGCGACTGTGCCTTGGTATGCGTTTGTCTTTTGCGCTCGGGAGTCGACTACAATAACCCCGAAAAATGCACACAGTTTGCATTATAATGCGAAATTTTCGATTGCTCATTTGTGGCATTTACTTTTTACTATAAAAGTTTTATAGCCAGTCGGCTGGCTGGAGGATGCCGCGCGACCGGGACGAACAACGGCAACGGGAACGGGAACGGCAACGGGAACGGCAATGTCGACGACAGCTACAAAATTTTACACAATGTCATCAACGTTGGCTGACAATGTTGGAGGAGGTTCGGTGGACAGCCACTGCCACTGCCACTGCCACTGCGACTGCGACAATTGTGTGCAATTTTTGGGCACCAGACTTAAAGGATTACTCTTGGCTAATTTCGCAATGCTTCGGCCAAGGTAAAGGGACTTGGCCAGCGAACAAGGCGATGCCTGTAGAGCATTGTCCGTCGTCTAAGGTCCTGTTGCTTAGGCTGCTCGACAGCATCTTTGATGTTACCACCGCGCCCTCGGACAGACAGCCTCGAAGGCATTGCTTTGTCTCGATGATTCAGTGGGATGGTTCGGGCTGGTAGCCCGGCAGGTGGCTAGTTTTTGGGGTTGGACCTGAATGGATTTTGGGAAACTTTCGTCCATTTGGTTGCTTATTCTGCTGTGCAGCTGAAATCGTTGGCATTCCCATAGAGTTCTCTGAGGAATGCATTTAATGGGAAGGTTGGTAGTTTTACATCAGACATCTTTAACAGTCTCCTTTTTAAATTTATTAAAAACATTTCTCCGCTTTTGGTATTTGCTATTTGATTGATTTATGCTATTTGGATTTATCAGGAGGAAATTGGGCATTGCCAGGAACAAGATCATATGCATGTACCTTGAAAAACACCTTCACCCACGGAACGAATCAAGCAAGAATTTGGACTGCTTGGGTCTAATGGTGTCCTCTCTGGGATATTTCGAAGGCCGCCACCAGATCCAGATATTTCTCTTTTATTCTGAGCTCGGAGCACACTGCAAAGAGAAAATTCTGTTAAACTCCAGTGCCAGCGGGCGTGGATCCGCTCTCAAAATTTGCTCTGTCAGCGATACTCACCTGATGGCCTTCTGCGTGACTCCAGAAATAAATTAGCAAAATAAACCTAAGGTAGAGCATGGGGGAGCATCGGAGCTATTATTTGGGCATTTTTTATTCGGCAATATTGATGAGTACTATTTTCAAATGATTTTCGAACTCAATAAATATGAGTACATGCCACAAGCAATGTTAACCCTACCCCAACTTTCATGAAATTTGTGGCCAAATCTGCCGTTGGAGAAATAATTTCAATTTAATATGATTAAATCTAAACTTAATCACTTTTTATATCCATTTTTATACTCTGTACCGAAAGTAAGATGCAAAAGTATTGTTTTCGTTAAAAGCATCGACCATGGGCATCGAAAAAATACTCAAAACTACCAAACGATGCCAAAACGATGCCGAAACGATATTTTTCGATGTTTTCTCTACCAGGCGAACAGAAAAATCAGAAGGCGACTGCCACAGTTAACAGCAGAGGTGCGAATTAACAGCTCTCTGTTGTGCCTAACAGGCCGCTGGAAGAGCAGGCTGGTCCCACAATGTTAACAGAACAGATGATGTTAAAAGTGGCCGTCTAGTCTTGTGGAGGCGCCACCACTCAGATAATGAGTACTTTTAATTTCCGATTTCCGTTTAATTTACGGCTGATTTATTGGGATTGCAAACTATTAGCCCTTGCTTTGGTCCACCCATCAAGATCAACCTCTGAGGATCCCATTTGGGAATGACACAAACTCTTTGTTGGCCGGAATATGTATAATATAATAAATAAAGCAAAACACTCAGCTGCTCTTAGATGGATGGGCTGGGTGGCGGAGATGGCGATGTCTTCTCCTCCGCCACCGCCTCCACCGTGTACTCTAGTTCAAGTTCGTTGTTCTTGACGGTCAGTGCGGCCAGCTTCTGGTTTATAAGGCGCAACTCCTCGTCAGTGTTCTGGGTCTTCTCCTGGTTGCCTAGTGCTAACTTGGCCTCGTCATAGAGGGTCCCAAACTTCAAATAGTTCGTTATGGTCAGCTCAGCGCGGCGCTTAAACTCCTCCATGTTTTGAAAGTGGCTAAGAATTTTGTTGGTTGTCGATTGTTGGTCGAGGTTCTGCTGATATACCGATGTTCCCTCTCCTCCGATGTTTTCTTCTTTCGGCAGGGCCAGCAATGCATTTGAAGGGATTCATTTTACTTATCAAGCGAAGGAAAAGAAAAGCGAATTGGTGGATTTGTAATTTCGATAGATCTTCGAGTGTGTCTTTTCGCCCTAGGAACCAATATATATGTATATTTTGATAACAATTCTGTGGTGACTGCCTATTGAAAGAGCTGAGCTTGAGAAAACAGGGCATACCAAGTGCTCCAGCTGCAGCTCCGGATCCTGCTTTTCCCTGGGAGAAGGGTATTATGATGCCAGCCGAGTTATTCCAGTGCGAAGTTTTGGTCTGGGAAACTTTTATCAAGTTGAGAGGGAGTTATGTTTCCACAGCTGCCACCACCTGCCTCCTGTCCTCCTGGGTGTCTGTTCATAAGCCATAAAAATGCCAAAAACTCATTGACTTATGGAGGCATTAGCCTGTGCTTCCCAAGCCCCGCGCCACATTTCCCATAAATTGGCAGAGTTAATGCCTGCAAGAGGGAAAAATTCAAATTGGATTGCTCAAATATACCCATAGATATAGGTATGTATATACATATGTATTCATATATATATATATACACAACTTGTATTACTTATTACTATATAAGCGAGTACATCTATCTATACTCGTATATAAATTAGCATTTTTGTGCGACCGACGGTCGCCTTGGAATGGTTTATTAATGGCAAATTAAAAGCAATAAAAAACAGATGTGCTTAACGTGGCATATTCCAAGCAATGGGGAAGGCTTTCAGTGGCGTGGTGCAGGTGGTGGAGGGGCCATGGCTATGGCTATGGCTATGGCTATGGGTTGCAGCTCATCAGGCTTTCTGGGTGGCATGGCGCACCTTTTGCCAAGTTCGGCGACTTTGCTGTTGTCGTTATGAAAATTACTTTGCTCTTTGCTGTTGTGGCACTTTGACTGGGGGTCAGAGTGTGTGGCGGGGGGTTAGGGTTTGGGTGGAAACACTTGTGCAAAAAAAAAAAGAAAAAAGAAAACCGAAAAGTAGAGGGAGGAAAAAATAAAGTTTTGCATTTGAAATTTTCGTTAGTCTGTTGCTGCGTTGCCTTCAGTCCTCAGCTCGCAGCTCGCAGCTCTCAGCCGTTTATGCAGTTTATCATTTCGCAAACTCCTCTCCGGTGGCGCCCCATTATCCCCCCACACCCATCAGCCGCGCTGTGGTACCGCCATTCAGGTGGGTAATTTTAATTTTAAGCTTGAGTAATGACAATATTTACTTCCACTCTATCGTTATAGTCAAGCGGTCCGACGCTTTAATGTCATTTTGATTCGAGATTTTGCCACTTTGCCCCTGGCTCCATGCTGAGCTCCAGCTGTCGTCCCATACCCCTCCATGCCGATGCTGCAGCGTGGCTTGACGCATGTGAAAGCCATCAGATTTTTGCAGGTTTTAGCAGCAGAACATTTTGCAAATTGCTTTGCTTTGCTTTCTTGTGGTCAAAGGAAGGCGAAATAAAGTTGCAGCTTGAAACGTTTATTGCTGTGCAATGATGGAGCTCATTGATCGGCGTCTGAGGATTCTTCTTCAATCGATTAAAAATATCTACAAAATATGCTCGCATTATTTCAACGTTTTCATATCTTGGAAACGTATTCCCCTCGCCATTGCGTGGGCTCAAGTAGCTCGGTATAAAAATGTATACCGATTGCACTTACGCGCACAAAGCAGAAATACATTTTTTGGCCAAGAAGGAGATTTACACGAGCCACCCAACCCTCTCCCCCCGACTCACAGACAACTTTTCACAGTCGAAACAATAAGATGCATCCGTTTATGGAACTTCTGATAGAGATTGCAGAACATAAACAAGCGAAACATTCGCCCAACTCTCACACACACAGGGGCTAGGGCTGGGGATACGGCGCTCACTCGGCTCCAGAAGATCAACAAAAGTCATAAAAATATAGATATAAGAATGTATGTATGTATGCACTCCGATTTGTGTGTGTGTGTGTGTATATTTGGAGCGCAGGACAATTGAAAAAAAAAAGGAAACGTCGACATTGTCTATAGAAATTCTTGTGTTTAACAGAAAGATGAGAAAAATTTCAGCGCTTGTTAACAATGCAAACTCGTGCACACACACACACACACACACATACAGAGAGGCTGGGGCACTCCCACAAGCTTGCCCTGCCCCCTGCTCTGCTCTGCCTCCCAGAACACAGTTACACATGACACGGCTGGGTGGCTGGGGGGAAGGGTTGTGCGAGCTTGTTCGAGGGAGGTGGGAAAAGTTCAAGGCAAGTAAAAAACAAAAGCAATTGGCGCTGCCCCACCTCCCAGCTCGCTTTTTAACGGCTGTACTCTCAAACAGGGTACTCTGACTTTGAGCAGACACTTGCAGCACAATAAATGAGACAGGGGTGTGCTCCATTGGCTCTTTGGGATTGAACTTACAGTGCCAAAGGACTATGATTATGATTAATGAGGAGTATGCAGTGGCCTCTGCTTAATGCAGATAATAATATAAGTGGAAGGCTACGTCTTTTTTTGCAGCCCGTTTCTATGCTTCGATGGCTCTTCAAGGGTATCTCCAACTGCGCCTCTGAGCTCAGCGTTGCATAATCATTTTGCGTTGTATTCCTTTCTCCACAGGTCCAAAGAGTTGACTCGTATCTTAGCCAAGATTCGCCTGTCTAGGTGTGGGGGGGGGCATAGTCTAGTGTGCGGGGCTTGTCTCAGAGCCGGCAGAAGTTCGGCTAAAATGTGAGCGGAGCACTAATCTCGTTTATGTTGCGTAAAATGCATGTAATTCGTGCAAACAAAACGCTCGCTCCGGCTCTCAGGGGCAGGGGCAGGGGCAGGGCCACTGATGCATAGATACAGCTGTGATAATTGTGTGACATATATGTGAAATGAATGGAAAGAACGCCAGCGAAAAAGGCATCAAGTGCGTGAAATGTGACGGCGCAAAGGAAGCAATTCTTTGGGGCTCTCTGGGCTTGCGAATACCCTAAACTTAAGCGAGTTCGCATACCCATAAATTTCTTTTGCATTTCCATTGGATTGCCTCCCACTGGCCTTGATTTCTAGGCACAGAAGTCGCTTAGTAATTATTTAGCTGGCTATAATCTATCATTAATCATGAATTTATTTATCGTTCTTTTAGCTCTTCCATCTGTGGGACTCCGTTTGTTATCCTTTGCTCTCTGCTTTTCTTATTGCTTTTGTCTGTGGATCATCTCACTCTCTTGGATCAGCCAGGCTCTAGGGCATCCCCACATTATGCCATTCAATGTGACATGAGTGAGAACATCAATGAGCAGCACAAAATTATGAAGCTCATCAAAATGTGCGCTGAATTGTAAAATTGCCGCCTGCCGAGTGGCAGGAGGTGCCAGGAGGTGGCAGTGTGGCAGGGGAGAGCAAGTTATGTGTAATTCTTATCTGAGGCAATTAAAAGTACTTTTTTTTTGCGTTCTTTGTGACTTCCGCTGCTGAAGACGTCAGTGGCACACCCAAACAAAGGCCCAAGCTATCATATGTACATGCTCTCATATGAATACACGCGCGAGATTGGGGAAGACGTTTGTAAAGGGGGAGCCTGGAGCCTATAAAACTTTAGCCTTTTGTGTTGATGTGTTTATTCATGTCGGGTGCCTCGCCCACGATTTCTCACTGATTTGAAGAAAACATTTTACGGTGCCACAAATATTTGAGTATCTTTGCCTATGCGTTTCTTTTGTTATATGTGAGGCAGACCCTTGTTAAATGATTCGTATCCGATTGGAGCCGGGATTGGAGAAAACAGTTGGAATATTCTCCAGCATTTATGTAGAAATGTTCACTTGAAAAATGTGTGCCAACTGCTTGGATCCAAGTACTGCAAAACTATACAAAATATGTCTGGAAAAAGGAAGCATAAAGAAGCGTTGAATGGAGCCCAGCGCACAGCCTGCTACCCTGCTCATCCGCACCCCATCCCATCCCCCACACCCAATACTCGTACGTACCATAAATCTGGCATTTAATCAAATTGCCCAGGCCGAAGGCCGCTGATTGATTGAGATGTCACACTAAATGCGCTGCCGCTGTCGCTTAACAAAGAGGGGGGGAAAAAATAAAGAAAAAAAATTAAAAGGAAAACGCATCAAAAATGCCAAATGAAACATAAATGTCACAGGGATCAGGGCACCGGGGACGACCGCAACCCGTAAAATGGACACGGGGCGGGGGTTGTGCGAGGAAAAAAAAGCAGAAGAAAATGTAAAGGAAATAATATCCATTTGCGAAGCCAGCAGGCAACCCTCCGCGTGTGCGTTTGTTTTGTATTTGATAAGCATGAAAAAATGCACAAAAAACAGAGAATTGTTTTAGATGCCAGCCGGATGGGTGTGGGCGTGGGGGTGGGGGACCCACTGACTGACTGACGGACGTACGGAGGCAGCAGCCTTCGCCCAAAACAGAATCCTTAAAAAATAGTGCTACTTAAAAGTGAAAAGTGAAACAGAAACAGCAACACAGCAGCCCAGCCCAGCAGCGACAGGACGGGAGAAATGAAAAGTGGAAAAGGAGAGTGGCATGGAGTGGGAATGGGGTGGGGGAGGGGTGTTGTGCGGGTGTCAGTGGCCAGCAAATGTTTTATCGTTTATACTTTTTATTTCTGCGTTTTTTAAGTTGGAAAAATGGGCGTCGATTAATTTAATAGAGACAAAAAGCCTTCGCACACAAACGAGCCTCGACTTCGTATTCGTAAGCGAATGGCAATGGGAATGGGGAATGGGCAATGGGAATGCAAATAGTGAGCGGTTGTGGGTGGGTTGGGGTTGGGGTGTGTACACTAGGAGGAGCTGAAGCAGTGGGAGTGTGGTAAGTGGAGGACCAGGTAACAGCGCCTAAAGCTCAATTGCATGCTATTCCATTATCATAAAGAAATAATACAGAGTAAACTGGTCAAAAGAAGGCTTCAAAAAAATTATCAAAGAAGCAAACAAATTTTAGTGTTGCCTTTATAACACTGTAAGCAAACAGTGTTGGCAAACACATGCAGAAATGTGACTCCATAAAGAACTAATACAGAATAAAATTGTCAAAAGAACGCTTCAAATAAATTATCAAAAAGGAAAAGAAATTTTAGTGTTTGCTAACACTGTTAGCAAACAACAGTGTTGGCAAACACATGCAGAAATGTGACTCCATAAAGAAATAATACAGAATAAACTGGTCAAAAGAACGCTTCAAATAAATTATCAAAAAGGAAAAGAAATTTTAGTGTTTGCTAACACTGTTAGCAAACAACAGTGTTGGCAAACACATGCAGAAATGTGACTCCATAAAGAACTAATACAGAATAAAATTGTCAAAAGAACGCTTCAAATAAATTATCAAAAAAAAGGAAAGAAATTTTAGTGTTGCCTTAATAACACTGCTAGCAAATAACAGTGTTGGCAAACACATGCAGAAATGTGACTCCATTCATGCAAATGTGCTGCAAAGTCGCTTGCTGCCCCCTGAGTGGCATGGCCTGTTCATAACTCTTGAGCTCCCATAGATAACGAGAAAAGGGAGTAAGCGCTGGTGAGATGACCATCATCAGGTCAGGCCGACTGCTCTGGTATGGAGATTACCCAACTGACCTCTGGAATGGCCGACGAAGTTCGGCGAGGGCTCCCAGCAGACCGGCCAACGCTCCCGGGTAACTTTTCATATCAAACAACAACGATAATATAAAATAACAGACATTTGTCCAAACGTTTAGCCATTTATTAGAGACGACCCTCCTCCTCAGACCCTTAGGAGAATGAATACAAAAACCAAAAAAAAAAAAATACAACAAAAAAAGAAAAGGAAACAGGAGTATCGACCCATTGGAGGGCATGTGTTGGTGTTTGTGTCTCTGTTAAAAATATACATATAAAAAAAAAAACAAGCAAGAACAGAAACAGAAACAGATTGTAGACTGAAGCATATAAAACTAATGAAATCCTTATTAATATGCTTTGGACCTTTGCTATTTGCTTTGGACGCCCTGCCCTTGTGGCGTCGTCTCGCTGATGCTGTTGATGTTCCCTCAGCCATCCCCGTTCCGGACACCAGAACCCCGGAGCACACAGAACCAAGAAACCCAAAAAAAAAAAACACACACAAAAAAAACTCAAACCCAAACGAGCAAATTGAATATGCAATGAATTGTAAAACGCAAAAGTTTTGCATACAACAAGGAACATATACACATACATTCGCATATAGATATCCATATACATATACATGTAGTGTAAAAGCAGGGTGGGGGTGGGGGTGGGGAGTGGAGCTTGGTCAGCTTTGAATAGAAAAAATGTACGCACATTTTTCAGCGCATATTATGTAATTTTTCACATTTCTCCATGCTCCAACCCGACCCCATTTCGTTCCGACTGACCATTTTTTTATGCTCTTTCTTGTTCTGTCTTTGGCTTTTCCATTACATTTTCTTCGTTGTGTTTTTTGTATTTTGCTTTTCAGTTTTTTCTTTTCTGTTCCTTTCTTTTCGGTTTGTGTGGCCAGACGGGAAATGCGTCCAATCAGCTGCCTGCAGCTGTCGCACGATTGGCTGTCCTCGGACTCGTGGCCCCGAAATCGAAGCCAGAAAGGGACCTCATTGCCTCTGCCTCTAGCCATCTCTTTCTTTCTCCATATATACATATGTGTGTGTGTGCTGGTGGGTGGGGCTGTGGTTGGGGCCAGCTATTGATATCTGATGCGTATTCAATAGCTTTCGATGCGGAGGAGCTCGCGCCTGCGTCTCCACGTGGGGGTGAAATCGAGCACTGCACTCAACGACCAACCCTTTGATGCGTGTGTGGGGGGGGCCACATGGTGGAGTGAATCTGTACGTGGCTCTGTGTGTGCTTGCGTGTGTGTGGGTGGTAGGAGTGTCGAGCGCATATAGGCTCTAGGCCCAGCAGCATCTGTGAAGGGGCTTCCTCATATTCGTTTCTGCCTGTGGATTTGGTCACCCTCTTGCTGATCTCTTCGATGCAGAAAATACAAGGGGAGAGGGATTTTTTTAAAGGCGAAAATTATTCGTGGGTGTTTTCTAGAGGCAACTTTAATTGAAAATCGATTGAATCCTGTGCTATCCATAGGAAATGACACCAATAAACATCGCACATTGAAATATAGCATAGTAGCTGGTCGGGAACTATTTTCTCTTTCCTTCCACCAAGGCCAGAAAACAAATGAAAATGCTGCCAAAGGCAGCAGCAATGGAAACAAAGAATTTTGTGTGTTTATCGGAACTTTTACAAATCGTTTTGGCTGTATAGCGATAGCTATATAGCTTATTGCTGGAAAATATACGATTTAATAAGCCCAAAAGTGAAGCTTTATAACTGGTGTTGTGGATGCCAGGGGGCTCTCACGACATTCGCGGTGTTAACTGCACAACAAAGTCGATCAGCGAGGAATTCAGATTTATGAAAATGCAGATATATATTTATTTGAGGTTTAAGCGGCGCTCAGATCGTTATCTTACACAGATTTTTCCTGCTTGAAATTGATTTAATTTGCTGCTGATTTTAGCTATGAAACATAATACATTTGTTTGCACATATCTTTAATGATATGCCATAGCTATTTTATTTTCCAAATGTATCAGATGAATTTTCTTCAGAAGCCAAGCATTTTGAAAGTAATTTTGTGTAGATTTTTCCGTGCTGTTTTGGTCGTAGAAATAATTTGGAAAACCCAATGGAATCACATGGGTTTATTCGACTCTTCTTTAGCCTTTCAACTGCTCCCGCAATCCCTAGAACTGCCTCCAGGCCATCTTGGTCTACGCAAATGTGCCAATAAAAATACTTAAACTTCATTAATAAACAATTATGTGCTCCGTTATTGCGAGCTAAGCGCAACGAATTAATGGCCCTTTGTCGGCTTCAATAATTTTAATGTGTTTTTGCATCTACCCCCAACCCGTCTGATTCCCTCGCCCTCTCTCCTCTCTCCACTCTCTGGTAACCCATACTCACACCGAGCGCCTGCCCATGCCCACGCCCCCACAACTACCTTCCTCTATCGCCTGCCCCCATAAAGGCCCATTAAAATGCCAATGTGTTTGCTACAATGTAGCAGGCCATAAATTAAGGGCCACAGTCAAAATAAACGGCGAAAAAACCTACAAAAAAATTATTAACACTCACTTTGTGTGTGTGTGTGTGTGAGGCCTGGCTAAATAGGAATTACGATTATAAGGATCACTGCTCACTGCTGCTCGACTGAGGGATACCATGCGGCTAGTTCCTAAAAGTAGGCAACAGCTAAGAACGACTCGAGGGAAATGACTTCGCTTAGAAATGAAGACATAGAAATACATACATACATACATATATGGTGGGATATAGCAAACCGATTTGCAGCAAGTTCAGTGAAGATATTGACGACACACAGACCTTGCACATTCATATGCAGAAAACTTATTAATTAAATAATAAATAAATAAAATTAATAAATAAATTAAATTCAAAAAAAATAAAAATTCGAGTTGTTATAGCTTACGGATTATTGTGATCGATGTGCATATTTATATATACATAAATACTCAATACACTCAATGTATTATACAAAATAACGACACTACCGATTTCCAACCATTTCAAGGACTGTACAGACTGATGGGAGAGCGATGCTACCCCCTGGCCCACTAGAATTCCACCAGCCCAGGACGCACCAAAAATGATAATACATTATCAAGCCCAAGCATTAATGAGCTGAAGCTCAAACACAAATACTCTCCTGCTCGTGCTCCTGCTCGTTGGATGCTGCCGAAAAAGGGTTCCAGTCGTGAGTGTGTGTGTGTGTGTGTGTGTGGGGCGTTAGGGAGAGCCATTAAATTTATGGGCCGCAAAAAAAGGACCAAAAATCAACGACAACCAAACCAGATGAGCAGCCTCATGGTGGGAGTGGAAGATAGAGAGTATCAATGGGTTTTAGCGCTTTGGCCCACAGCATGAAATGAAGTTTGTCGCTGTGTCTTTGCGGCGCGCTGGCATCTTGGATGCCAAATAATTTTATAGCATATTTTTTGGCTGTTTTTATATTTATTACATTGGGGACTTGCCATTGTTACGCATCGGTCGTTCCAAGCAGCCACACCACCAAAGCCCAGCCAAGCCAAGCACAGCCACCCACTCGCACCACTCGTAGAACCACCCAGCAGCACAGCCAGCACAACGTTGACAATGTCTTGGAAGATGTACCGAAACGAGACCATCCTTCCCTCACCCTCACCCACTCCCTCTGGCCGTGTTTGTTTTAGCTTAAATTAACAAATGTGCTTTTGTGTGATAATTATAATTTTACATTACCTTTTGTTAATTGTTCAACGGCATACAGGCATACAGTGGGCCCTGGCGCGGCCCGGCCACTGCGGTCGGAGGTGCGGCGGGGGGGACTGCAAAAAGGTGTTAAAAAGACGTAAATAAGATGATGATGCCGCCTGCCGCCTGCCGCCTTCGTACTTACTCGTATTAGTTTCCAGCTCTCTCGTCCAACCCTTCTAGACGCCTGGGTGTGTGAGTGTGACATATTGGCAATTTGATCATGCTACGTGAATGTATTCCACACTCTTGCCCTGCCCTGTGTGTGTGTGTGTTATGCATTAATGGCACAAAATTTTTAATGATGTGCTACGTGTTAAGTCATCTCCAGAGTGCCGCAAAGCCCGGGCCTAACACGGCAAGTGGCACGTGAAACGTGGCAGCCAGTGGCTGGCGCCGCCCATTGCCATTGCCAAGGTAATAATCGTAAGCAACAAAATTGGTAATTTTTGGGAATATGTTTTGCTGCGGGACGGCATCGCATCGCATCGCATCGCAGCGTATCGCCTCGCATCCCCCATAAGTATATAATATTGTAATAAGTAAAATTATGTTTTCCCCCGCCTCGGTTGTGGGGGGAAAAGGCAGCCAAGAACGAGGCTTTCATTTAGGACCCACCTTAAAAGGTGTTGAATGTTCTCGGGCACTTTTTTGCTCGCTGTTCGCTGCTCTCAGCTCTCAGCTCTCTGCTGGCTGCCGTTTGTGGCTCGTTTTGTTCTGGCGCTGCATCTGCTTTTGGCTAATAATAAAATAGTGTTCGTTGTGTCGCTGCTAATAGGCTTTTTGGTTAATTAGAAATTTTATGTGGCACCTGCTAATGGATGTTTGGGTTCGCCCTATGAACGGGTGTCATTGCGGCAGATGGCACCACTGATCGCTGGCCAGTGTGCTGCTCTAACTTTGGGGGGCAATTGGGGATTGCGAGTGCCGCTCAACCAGAGATGGAGAGGGAGAGGGTGGAATCGAAGGAGATGTGTACAGCCTTTCGCACAGTCCCAGATGGCAAATAATAAACTTTGAGCCATTGCTGTGCTGATCAGTGTGTCCCTCAAGAGCCGGCTATGGCTGCCAGTGTTACCCCAAGCTAGTCGAAAATACTCTTCAAGTGTTGGGTCAGGCCAATATAAAATATATATGTATAACTAGAAAAAAGAGAAACACATAGAGACAGGCAGTGACAGGGCGAGGGCAGGGGAAAGCAAACTGTTTGAATTATTTGCAACATTTGTACAAATTAACTTTATGACCGCTGGCTAAATACAGTCAAACATGGCAAATGCCCAGCAGAGGCAAGCAGTGCAGGTACAGGTACAGGCACAGGGGGGCGTACAGGTGGTACAATATGTATACAACACACAAAGCATAACAAGGCAAACACAAAATATGAACCGAGAAGAAGCGAAAATACCCGCACAGAGAGAGAGCAAAAAAAATACAAATATATATATATATATGTATATGTGCGAGTATTCTGTCTGTTGGAAGCGGAATAAAAAAAAAAGATGGAAAATTGTAAACATTGTTTCCGCTTCATTGTTGGAACCGGTGCCGGTTCTCGGGACAACTTGTCACTGGCGACAACGATGACGATGGCGACAACGTCGCTGCTCAGCCGAGATTCAGTGAGAGCAGTTCCAACCAATCAGCCACCCAATCAGACTAACAAGCCAGCACCAGGCCCAGGCCCAAGCACAGACCAGAAGCAGCAGCAGTAGCAGGGCACTGCTTGCATTTTAGAGCAGATGTCCTTTACTGTGCCTTCGCCGGGAACAGGTGCAGGTGCAGGCCCGGGCCCAGTCACAGTTCACATTTTGTTTTCTTACCGCGCTGACTTTATTTACACGGACAGGACAGTCCGGGACGGGGACTCGGCAGAAGCAGCAGCCGAGTGCTTGAAGAGCACAACAGAAGGCAGAAATTGAGGTTGATATGGTTGGCAGCGTCGAATCCCGTTCGCCAAACTGCAGTAAAAACTCAATGATTTAACAATGAATGCAGCGCACCAGGACCCGCTGCTTGCTGCCCTCTGCCCACTGCCAGCCGGCAAGCAGGCCAGCAAGCCAGCAAGCTGTTCAAATATATGACAGTCAAAGAATGACAAAAAACGAAGAAAGAAAGAAAGCACAAAAAAAAAAAAGTAAAATGAAAGCAAAACATTGACAGACAACGTGAAGGACCAAAGGGATAGATGATGATGGCTCACAGGCTCCTGCATCCATCCCAGCCCCCTACCCCCCTCCCCACTGTGCGTGTCGAAGGACGACCCACTCTTTGCTTGCTGCAGAAATATGAATGCCTCACCGGTTCAAAATGAATTAATAATCAGTAATTCTTGAACAAAAAGCAGAAAAAATAATGGCCTAGGCCAGAGCCTCGCCTCGGCTCGGCTCGGGCCCAACGTAGCGGCGCAGAGCACTGAGAATGTGAGAAGAATCTCTTGGCAAAAGGTTGGTCTCTGTCTGCCTGGGGGCTTCACCATTCGACTCCCATGCTCCTCTCCACCTGCAGTGACAAGTACAGCCGGACCCGTACCCGTACCCGGACGCGTACCCGTACCCCACAGAGGCCATTCTGCCACCGAGCGGTGGTTGACTGGTCTGTGACTGATTGGCGCAGCTGAGCACCTGACTGAATCACTCGGAGAAGACCTCCCACCCCTCCCCCCCCCACCAGCAATCCAGCAATCCGCCCATCCACCGCCTAAGTGGGCTGGGACTGAAAAGGCCATGGATTTTAATTACAAGAAATTGTTTGCGTTTTTTTCTTTCCTTTCTCTCTCTCTCTGTTCTTCTTGTGCTACGCTTTCTCGCTCTCTCTCTCTATCTCCCTCGCGCTCGCTCCTGTTCCGTTCTGTGCGCTTTACAAAAGGTTTTGTGGCCCCGAGTTCGACTAAAACAAAAGCCGCCAGAGTTATAATATCTAAATATATGCATACATACATATGTACATACATACATACATACATATGTACATACAATATTTGTATATATTTTTGCGGGTGCACTGAACTTTGGCGAATCTAACGAGTGTGCACACACTGGCGGCCAGTGTTGCATAAGCACTGCTTGTCCTGCTGCTCGCACGCCTGTTGCTTCCATTCATAAAACAAATTGTATTTTATTACCAAATAAAAAATAAATAGAAAAAAAAGCTCGTAAATGAAAGCAACTATTGTCACATGATATGGCTCGACTTGGGCAATAATTTTTCCACGCCACGCCCTTCACAATGAAAAGGGTTCGACACTGACTGGGAGCCTCAGTCGTGGATGCCATACAAAAGGCACAGGCGGAGGACCACAATGCCACTTGACAAAAAAAAAGGCAACAACAATGGAAAGAAACCAAAACCGAAACCGAGACCGTAAAAGGTGTCTCGAAATTTATAAAAATAGCTAAATTTATTGGACAGTCGCACGCCACCCATTTAATTTATATTTATAGAAAATAAACACCAGAAGCGATTCCAGCCCCCCATTTCAATCCAGACGCATGCAACAACAACAATGCCAAATGAAAGATGGCAAAGGCAACAACAGTTCGGGAGTTGGCAGACCCTGAGCAAAGGGACAGTTTTTTGCCAGCACCAGGAGCACGAGGGAAGCTCGGACAGGAAACCCACTTGAAGTTCTTCTGTGCTCAAACATGGAAGAGATTGAGAAGCTTTCACAAGAGTTTTACTAATTGAAAAATACATTAAAGGAAATATATATTTAAACTATAAACAATATGTGCATTATTCTTTTCTACTGTTCACTCTACTGAGTGATTTGCAATTGCCTCAAACACCATAGCCAAACTCAGCCTATCCAGATGGTTCTGCTCCAGTCCAACAGCCCAGCAGCGAGTTGCCAGCCTCTTCCAAAGAGTTTTCCCTCTCTTCTTCTACTTACACTCTCTCCGTCTCTGTCAAGTGTGCTCGGCAATAAATTAACCTTCTTTCCCTGAAACTGTTCCTGCCCCATAGAAGCGCAACAAATTAAATGTCAAACTACAACAAAACCCCCAGCAAAAAGGAAAAAAAATGCACAAAAATTCACACTTTCACACTGGAGATTGGGAGGGGGGCTGGAGTTTTTCTCTTGTGTAAAAAATAACACAGGATACAAGAAGGGCAGCGACACGCGTCACAAAGGGTCCGCACAAAGCACTCGGAGGAGGACACACGAGGCACGAATGTGGCAAGAAAATTGGCTACAAAAGATGCTAATGATTTATTTAATCGATTTGACCATGAACATATGTCCTCCTACGGCGACTGCAAAAGAGCGTGTGAAAAATGGCAAAAAACACCCAGGAACTGGGGGGACATCCTCTTCAATTTCATTTCGTTGTTTTTTTTCGCCCACTTTATTCGTCCCCCCATAGATATTTTTTGCCGCCTTTGTCCGTTGCTGAACATGAATGCAGTCAAGTGTCTGGGCTGATCTTTTTAATAGTTTCTCGGATACGCAACGTTGACAAGGGTTTTGGACAGGCGAAAGGGTCAATATTGGACACGAGCCGCTGGCAGGAGCGTAAGGAACAGGGCACTGGGAACTGGGCTCTGGGGGCGCTCGAAGTGTGGTCAAGTGTAAGTCGTTTCGGCTTTGCTGTGTAAATTATGTTAAACGTTTGTCAATTTGTGTGATTTGTCTTGTCCCTGGATAAGGTGCGTAAAGGGGTTGACTGTCCATGGTCACGCGCTATTAACTCCAATAAGTGTCAAGCGATGGGCTCGGATGCCATAGGTGTGGATTTGCGGCTATGCGTGCCGAGCGACCATGGCTGAGCGACTCTTCGAACCTTTTTTTGGTGCCCAAGTAGTGCCCCTCAAGGGCCCCCACTTAGTGGCTGTCACCCGAACAGTGTTTAAGGCTTTTTCGTTGTTCAATGAAGTTCCTGCTCACTGGAATCGTATGCGTAATCGTATCTTAATGTCCAGGCACGTGTGACTTAATTTTTGCGCACCACTCACCCCATTGGCTAGGGATTTCCCTGTGCTCTGTTGGTAACTGATCGCCGGGATACCTGGCAGCAGTTCTGCTCCTTCCTTTCGCCTACGAGATGAGAGGCTGCTGCGCGGCTCTGCTCTGGTCAGACATTGATTGAGCAGCGGCTGGAGAGCAGCGAGAGCAGGCAGAGGCTCGTATCTTATGGAAGTTTCTTTTTCCCTTACGCCAAAGGAAAATGACTAAGATTGGGTGTGGCTGGGGGTCGGGCCGAATAAAGGGGGCGGCTAATAAATCGGCTTCAATATATCAAAGACTTAAATTTCAATTTTTTTCAAATTTCCTGCCATTTAAATGCACTCCTTCGTCCGGGGCACCCATCCTCAGCCCGGTCGCTGGGCGGGGGGCTGGCGGCTTCGGTCTCTCATTGTTATGGTTTGGTTGGTAAATGGTGCGGACTCTGCGACTGCGACTGCTACTCTGGAGTGGAGTGAAAGTCGGGGGGTTGTAGTCGTGGCATTCGCTGCAGAATTGTGCCTTTTTGAGAGAGCTAAGAATTGAATATTTTTCTTTTCACTTCGGCGTTTTTTTTTCTACTTTTTTTTCGCTCTGCTTTGGCGACAGACAACGACGCAATTCTTTAGCATTTTATTTCAATTTTCTTCATTTTTTGTTGCCGCCCGCTTTCCAGATACCCGGCCAAGAGGGCTGTACAGCACATTTACTGCCTCATCTATTTAATACCATAAATAATTGCATCTAATTAAATATGCTCAAATGAAAATGTCCGCTTTTCTTTCTTATTTTCTTCATTTTTTTTGCGCTCCGCTCTCCGGCCGGATCCCAGACCGTAGCCGTAGCCGTAGTCGTAGCCGTCGCCAGGCTACGTGCCAGCGCTGGGCTGCAGTTGACGCGTGATGGAGCGAATGTCATTCGGAATGAAATTCAAGTTCTAATTTGGACCGGCAGAGAGTGTTAAGAGAGAGAGAGGGGCAGTGGGAGAGGTTGGGTGGCAGGAAGAAATTAAGTAGCAGAGGGAAAAACCAAGCAAAAAAAAAGCGAAGAATTTAATAGTTTTCAATTAGGAATCGTTTGCAGCCTTTTCTTTTCACACCCACCTACCCTGGTCTGTGTCGTGTCTCTCCCGCTCTCTCGACTGTCGCTCTTATTGCCGTTCCTTTGTGGCACACACTTGACGCCACAGTCCCGCTGTGCCCCGCTGCCACTTTTTTCCGCAGCCAAGTGTCAAGCAAATGAAGTCACGACTCGTCCTGCTCCTGCCCACACTCCAGCCACTACTGCTTATCAGCTACCCAGCAAGCGCTCATCCAGCGAATGGGGTAGCTTGGGCTGGCGAAGTGAGCTTAGCTACATTTACATTCCATCTATTATTTGTATTATTACTCCGCATTGGAATCGATCAAGTCACTGCTAATCCATTTTATTATGCCGATTCAATGATGAAAAAATAAATGTTAGTAATCTTTTACAACCAATAATGGGATAAACATTGATAGAGAGGATATATAGGATAGGATAGGATTTATTGGATTGATATATAGGATAAATATTGATATATTTAATGTCAACGGCGAGTCTTTAAATTTTTACATTATACTCCCGCTCATTTCTCGGACGATAAAATTGTCAAAGAAGTACACAAAATAAAACAAAATAAAGCCAGATTCGAAGCTACCTTCGTCGTTCCTGGTTCCAGGTTCTTTGGTTCTCAATCTCTCCTTACCCTCCCAGCCCAGAAACACCCTTGCAACGTCATCAACCAGTCGAATCCCCTTGCCAGCATACCCAACATTCTTCTCTGTGTTCTATTGCTATTGCTGTTGCTATTGCTATTGCTGTTGCTGTCTCTTGTTGTTTTGGCTGCCTTCCATTAAAAATTCAACGTAAATTTTATTTTATTTTAATTTGCGCTGCAATTCTTTCAGCACCTCCCTCCGACTCCCCTGTCCAAAAGGGGTGTGTCTTCATAAAGACACAACGTCGCCGAGGTCTTTTTTTGTTGCCTTTGCTGTCGGTTTTCGGGTTTCTCCTCTTTCTTCTAAATGATGTCCCGTCTCCCGTTTGCCACGTGACTCTCAGTAGGCACTGTCTGCGTGTGTGTGCGTAATTATTGTTTTAATTAAATGAATAAATCCAGACAAATCAATTGAAGCCAAATGTTCTGTTGAAAAAAAAGAAAACTGCTTGGAATACACAAGGTTACAATTACAAAACTGCTTGGAATATACAAGGTGACAATTACAAAACTGCTTGGAATATACAAGGTTAAAATTACAAAACTGCTTGGAAATTACAAGGTTTGCTTGCTGTTCCCAAGGGAATGATGTACGTTTTCCGTTGAATAAGTATATTATGTAGTTCAGCATAGATTCACAGTATAATAATAATAATAATAATAAAAAAACGTTCTAATAATAATAACAATAATTTTCTATTCTTGCTATATTTTGACATGCCTAAAAGTGCGCGCAAAATTCGAAAATGTTTTAAGTTTGTCGATTTAATTCCATTTAATTCGATTTTTTTCGATTTAATTCGATTTATGGTGTGGAAACTGAAGACAAACCCTTGACTCCGATTTGAGCTATTTTTCAGGCTTAAATCTCTATAATTATAGAGTGCATAATGGAGTGTATTCATAGCCAATAAATGCTCATTCCATTGCAGTTTGAGCTAACCCATTGGACACATCCACACAGTCTCAAAGTGACTCGACATTCAGACACTCATTAATCAGTTACTAGACATATCCACGCGGCTATATGTACATATATGTAAACTGCATGGGCTTCAAGGGTGCGTATAATCAAGCAGTTTTCGGGGAGCTGCAACCACTGAAGTAGTTGCGCTGTGCGGCTAACTAGTGCCAGTAACTAGCCGCAGAGCAGTGCTTCGATTAGAAACCCATAAATAAGCCAGCAAATACTTGCACAAAACTTTCAGAGACATTTAACTTCTGTTTTCTGTTTCTGAATCGGAATTTATGGGGGGCTCCCAGCCAACCAAAAACTCCAGCACGGACTGAGGGGCAATCAATGCTGCGGGCCAGGAACGGGAGCAGGCCAGGACCAGAAACAAGTCAAGACAGTTACTTAAATAACTTTGCAGCAAGCAACAAACTGAAGACACAAACAACAGCCAACAACGAGGGGCAGAACGATGGAAATTAACGGCCCAGGCCCAGGCCGAGCCGGGACCAACTCCTCCGTTTTGCAAGTACAGTACTCCGGGGCCAGGAAGTTATTGAGCAACAGCGACGACGGCGAAAGGCAGAAGCAGCGCTCTAGACGCGACCTAAAACAACAAAATCAAGACGCCGCCAACGCCGACGCCGCCGTCACCTGCCCACCTACCCCGGCCGACTCCTCCGTAGAGCGAAAGGCCGCGTCGGCGAGGCACATTTCTGGCCCCAACGATGGTTCGATGAATTTATTACTTTTGATGTTCAAACACGAAAACTGCTGCAGGCCATAAAACAAGGGCACAGACCAGACCCGGCACCCCTCCCCGCGCCAACGAATTTCGCCAATCTGTTCGCTGCCATCCATTCCAGGGGACTTTGGCAGAGAACAGCAAATGCTATTAAAAGTTTACATGTCTCAATAGAGTGTTAAGAGATTAGTTGGCATAAAATATTTGCAGAATTTCAACAGGAAAGTTAAGATGCCGGCGAACGGAGGCAATGGGGGAAAATTGGGAAAATAAATGGGAATTGATTGTGCAGTTGGCGCAGAGGGGAGCCGAGGGGAGCGCAGCAGCAGAACCAAAGTTATAGTTATGGAGGGGAATTTGATTTCGAATCAAATTGAGCAGCAGAACAGAAATTAGATTCGAATTAAATGGATTCAGAATCGGCAAATAGTTAGCCGGAAATGAAAGAAAGTCCACGAATTTAAATTGAAACAAATTAAAATCTAAAGTAAAAAATAAAAATATATGAGAATGGAACTTAAACCAAATTCACGAATTACCATTTTTTTAAATTGAAAACTTAAGTAAGAAATATCAGAATTGATGTGGAACTTAGTCTACATTCACGAATTTAAATTGAAAAAATTCAAAACTTAAGTAAAAATATATGAGAATTAATTGAGCAACTTAATCCAAATTCACGAATTTAAATTGAAAAAAAATAAAAAACTAAAGTAAGAAATATCAGAGTTGATTGTGGAACTTAAACCAAATTCACGAATTTAAATTGAACTAAATTAAAAACTTCAGTAAAAATATATGAGAATGGATCTTAATCCAAATTCACGAATTTAAATTTAAAAAAATACAAAATTTAAGCAAAAATATATCAGAATTGATTGTGGAACTTAATCCAAATTCACGAATTTAATTTTTTTTTATATTCAAAACATAAGTAAAATAACATCAAAATTGATGGTGGAACTTAATCCGTGATCGACAATGATCTGAATAAATGTTAGACAACAACTGAACGATAACATAAACAGAACTTTGTCCCTGGATGGCCATGGCATGCTGCATGTCTGACATTGTGAGCACTATGTAGGGGTAGGGGCAGGGGTGGGGGTACGGGTAACAAACATGAAAACTAATTGCACGAACAGCGATCTAGCGTGTGAGATAGTGTGAGCGAGGGACATACTATGTATATATATAAATGAAGTGATTGGCGGGCCATTGGATCAGTGGGCACGAGCAAAATGGCACGTTACTGCAGTCTGTGGCCGTTCGCATTGCTCCTGGCGATCCACATTTGCCGCGCCGAGAAGCCCTACAGCGTCGATCTGAACTCCTTCGATCAGAACAAGGACTACGAGAGCGATGGCAAGTGGGTCGACTGGGGCACGCTGCGCATGAAGAAGGTGGCCCGCAACAAGTTCGCCCTCGCCGGCGACTTTGAGTTCAAGCTGAACATGGGCGACGAGCAAGGGGTAAGTTCTTCGCCGCATTCCGCATGTCTCCTGCCACTCACACGGCACTCCCATTCACATTCAGATCATGCTGCGGGTGTTTGCCTACGACTCGAATGCCGGCCAAAAGGGTCCCCTGGTGATGAACATGAAGAAGCCGTTCTGCAAGTTCGTCAACGAGGACGAGAAAACCTATCCGTATCTGCAGAAGGCCTCCACGCTGCCCGAGCAGGGCGACTGCCCCTTCCCCAAGGGCCAGTACAAGATCGACAATTATGAGCTGGAGACCGAATTCCTGCCGGACGACGCCCCCAAGGGCGATTACCTGCTCGAGTTCACCATCCTGGACAAGGATGTCGGCGTGGCCGGCCTCATTGGCATCGTCACGCTGACCTAATGCGACACTCCCTCCATCCCACCATTTCCCCCGTCTCCTAGTTGTGTGATTCTTCCTTTTTAATTTTACATTTTCTTTTATTTTTTGTTCGGTTTGTTGTGTGGTTTTTTCGGGTTTTTGGGTGGATCCATTCGACACGACAGGCGCTACGCTCCATGCTATATATGTATCTACTTACCAGCCCTCGGCTCATTATGTGTAGGCTATTTTTGTTTGTGTTGCTGTGTATGTTTATTAATCACGGACCTCAATATAATGATTATCGCTTTCAAAGACAAAATTACACGACTCTGCCAGTGCTGCACAGCCACTGCAGTGGGAGTGGGTGATGGCTGCCACGGGGTGGCTGGGGGTGGCTGGGTGTGGCGAGAGTCAAGTGCAACGCACTCGCATGCTTGAAATGACAGGCACAAATAAAATCGAGCCACACAATTTATGCTTCAACACCTCATCTAATTGAAATTTGGTGCCAGTCAGGCAGCCATCCTGCCATCCTGCTGGGTGTGTGTGTGTGTGGCATTTGTCATTGACAAAGCAGGTTGGCAGGCAACGCCCATCATCATCCGCATCATCATCATCATCATCGTCGCAGGTCCTTGCAGCGCATTTAATGATATCTCTCGACTCTTACCCGTTCTGCGGCTCTGCTTTTTTGTTGTTGTTGCTGTTGCGTTGGTTTTTTGCTAAAAATGATTATCTCTGCATTACGATCCATTGATTCCACTTAAGCACCGTTACCGTTACCGTTAACATTGCACACACGCTGGCAGTCAGACAGAGGCGTCTCTCCCTCTGCTGGCATAGAGTGGGCGTGCGAGTGGGGCACACACATGCGACACTTAATTAACAAATATGCATTACAAACACCCGCAACGAGCGGCAATTGGTTGGTCATGTCAACCCAGTATCCCACCACCCCCCCGCCCCCACTCCCTCCCGGTATGCGTATGAGTATTTTTCCCACCCAAAAGACCAACTCGTTGTTAACCCTTTTACGTGCAGCAGCAGCAGCAGCAGCAGCAGCCCTCCCAGTGTGCGGCTCGTGTGGCAGCGCGGGTTGCATGTGTTTAATTGAAAAATCATATGCAGCGCGCATAATTATGTTTATTGCAATAATCCGATGCAAATTTTCCAAAACTCAAACTGACACACAATCACCGAACTGCTTTAGACGCGGGCTGCCACCACCGATGGGGGCCAGTGGGCCCAGGGGCGTAGCTAAAGGGGGCCTGGGCCCATGGCTGGGAGGAGGCCCCTTAGTTAATATATTGATATATAAGATATTATTTATATTTTTTTACATCCCTTTTCGGGTGGGGCTTATGCCCTGCATTTAATTAATTATTTATATTTCTTACATTTTCCACTGATTAAATTTCAGAATTTTGGGAACTTTAAATAAGTTTAGTTCATTTTAGTTCTGTGCACATTTTGCACGTAATTAGTTAATTAATTTATTAATTATATTATATATTAATTATATTAATTAATTAATTATTTAAATTTCTTACATTTTCCACTGATTAAATTTCAGCGCTTTAAATAAGTTTTCTGCACTCTGAACACATTTTAGTTCCGCACACATTTAGCGCGTAATTTCCACGAATTACAAGTGAGCCTGGCACCCCCCTTTGTTAAATGTTTGACTATGCCCCTGAACCATCCCCATCCACATGCACTCGGCCTCTCCCCCTGGAAACCGTGGCCGCTGCAGCTACGCCCTTGCGCTTTTGTGCATCTCCCCCACACACCCAAACCCACACCCCACACCCAATTCGTATCTGTATTTGTAGCTATGCATAGCCGTGGCTGTATCTGCATCTGTATCTGTAGCTGTTGTTTTTAGCTGCTGGCGCGCATTAAATTGCACTTTGAATTGCACATTTCAACGCCTACTGATTATGACAGATAATTATGTTATCGAGTGCCGCCACACGCCGCAGTCAGCCCTGTCCGCGTTCCGCGTTCCTCGTTCCACGTTCCTCGTTCCCCTGTGCTAACTTTGTCGCTGTGTCTGACACAGTTGCTGGCTGCTGACTGCTAACTGCTGGCTGCTGACTGCTGGCTGCTGCTTTTCTCCCCACAAATGTGCGTGGTGTGGCATGTTTCGATTGCAGATCTCACATGTGGATAGTGTGCCAGACAGAGTGCTGCACAGGGAAAGCGGATAGCTGGGATAGCACTTCCGATGGCGGCTCTACAAAAACTATTCGAATATCGTTTAATAATTTATGGAAGTTACGTATAATGTTTTGATCGCTTAGTCACTTGGTTTTTAAATACTTTTACGTACATTTACTTCTTCTTGGTATGGCGCATTCCTTCCCGCAAGCTGCTCCTCTGGTGAGGAGGCTCCTTTCGACTCGAACGAATTGAAGTTTGAGCTGTTGGTAAAGTCAAAGTCAAGAGAACTCGAATCCACTCTGTTTGTCTTAGGGGACTCACACATATGCACACACACATGCACACCATAACATGCCTCATGCCCATTATATTCCGCTGCCTCTTTGTGCTTTGTGGTGTGTGTGGGCGTACCTTGGGCGCAGGTACACATATTTTTAATCATCATTAACAATAATTCGAGAAATACTTTTAATTTTTTTCTTCTTTTTGCTGGGCTTGCACACACACACAGGGGGGTGCAAGTGTGAGTGTAAGCCTTTTCCTTTCCTTTCTTTTCTTTTCTTATTCTCGTACGTACGTTTGGGCACGGGTATTCCCCTTTCTATTCGCGCCTCAATGACATTGCACTTACTGTCGCCCCGCCCCCCCTTCCACCGCCAGCATGCCATCCACCACTTGGCCGCTCTCCTCCAAGATTTATGTGAATCCCCCTCTGGGGGATTGCTTTCGACGCCTGTGCTCATGTTGTTGTTGCTGCTGCTGCCTCCAGTCCCAGTCCCAGCCCCAGTCCCAGCCACATCTCCAGCTACAGAGGATCTCTGTATACAGTCTAAGGTTCGTTGTAGTATTTTTTCTGCCACTTTCTTGTGTGCAATATTAATTATTATGGGCGCCGCCACCCACACAAATAAATCATAAATTAAAAGCCAAGACCAGGGACCAGGAGGGCGACTGGGAACTGGGAGTGCGACTTGGGTGTGGGAGTGGGACTGGGAAAGTGGCCAGCCACACCCACCCTCCTTCCCATATCACCCTCTTAGACAATTTTTATCATTAAACGCATTTGATAATTAAAAATTGTCATTTTTTAGCAGCTCCCCCAACACACTCTGTGGTGAAATATCATTTCTCCTCCCATACAGAAAACTTTGGAAAAAAATGGAAAAAAAGAGAAATATTAAATTACCAAATGCTTGCGGATGGTGGGATGGTGGGCGGGGGGAGGGGGTTAGCTAAAAGGCATTTATCATTTTGCCAACTGTTTGTTTGATAAGGGAAAAAGCAAACCAACAATGAACCAAACAAAAACAACAACAACAAGAGAGAGAGACATAAATAAAAATTAATTGGTGAGCAGAAAAATACAAAAAAAACGAGAAGGAACGTGTGAGTCGCTTCTGGGGACGCGACTCTACTTATACCCGTACTCAGTCATCATATACATTTTTGAGAATGACTTTTTTAAAATTTAGAGAAAAAAAAAATTTTACTTTCTACATTTTTTTGCTACATCTGTTATCTACATCTACATCTACAATGTATATTTTACATCTAACATGTAGATTATATATATACCATTCATATTCTACATCTCCTCAGCTAGGGGTTGCTCGCGCACTGAACTCGGCAGAGTGTGCGAGCGAGAAGGAGATAGAGTACCGTTTCTCTTGCGGGAGGGGGCGGGGGAAGCAATTGAAAATTAATTTCTTAATTCTGGCTATAATTATGATCCGATCTGATTCAGATTCGGCAGTCTGGTAGATAGGGTCATTCTCTACGATACTGCGTTTTTAGTTTTATCGTATCTTTAAAAATGTGCCTGCCACAGATTTTCGTCCTTTGTGGGGGCGGAAGGGGGCGGTGCGTAATTTTGAAATACACTTGTAGCAGTGTGATATCACATGAGTCTGGAAACCAAATTTGGTTGCCCTAGCTCCTATAGTCTCTGAGATCCAGGCGTCAAACAAGACGGACAGACGGACAGACGGTCAGACGGACAGACGGACAGACAGACATGGCTCTATCGACTCGGCTATTGATGCTGATCAAGAATATATATACTTTATGGGGTCGGAAAATTTTCCTTCTCTGTGTTACACACATCCACTTTTACCACAAATCTAATATACCCCTTAACTCTTTTTTGAGTACGGGTATAAAAAACAGTGGAAAGAGTACCGCATAAATATTACTTAAAATAGATTCGGGAAAGGCCGAAAAGTGCCAAGCGAATCTGGGGTAATTTTCGTGACTAGTAGAAAGCCAATCTCCTCCGATGCCACTGCGACTGTCACTGCCCCTGCCACTCAAACAGTTCCACTTGTTCTGCCACTGCCACTGCCACTCGCGCTCATCTCTTTCATTTACCTTAATTTCTGTGCCATTTGTAGGGTTTCATTTCATTAAGTTTTACTACTAGCTCTTCGATGGTCCAGAGATGAGATTCCCGCCCCGAATGGCAACACAAACAGACGGAAGACAGCCGTAAAAAGTAATGCAAGAAGTGGAAACCATTATAATTGTTGCTAAATGAAGCAGATAGACAGGCGAACAGACAGCCAGTGAGCCGGAGCCGAAGCCAGAGACAGGGACAGAGACAGGGACAGAGCCGGAAAGTTAACTGCAAAGCAAATGTGTTTCCAATTGATAGAAGCCTCAGCGTCCGCGTCAGCGTCAGCTGTTGCCGCCTGCCCCAATTCGAAATGGCTGGCCCCCGGGCTTGAGGCAGGGCTGAGGATGGCTTGCCACTTTTCAAGTTTTCTTTTTGCCAGAAATATATCTTAAGCGTTTAATGGGAAATTCATTGCTAATGCTACCAGAGCGGGTTTCTCCCACACTCAGCTGTCAATAGAAATGGGCACAGATTGTTGCAGTGATATCCCATTTTAAATCATTCCTTGGAGTAGAACAAACAAAGGATCAGAGGTAAAGAGCCCAATCAACAGAACCCCAACGTAAGAGCTATGAATCAATCATAGATTAAATCGAGTACAGATTCAACTGAGAAAGCATTCGGAGGGGCCGGTCACTTGGGGTACTACTATTCTGACAACAAGGACTTTAAACGACCGATTGAGGACACCAAAATGCAGGTAATTTCGATCTGCTGGGAGACCAAACATCTACTCGAGGCGAACACTGCACCGGAAAAGCATAAAAAAGCAAACACAAAAAGAAACACCAAATACCTGTAAAGGCACCGGATGTCAGTTCTTTCTGTCCGAGGCGTTGCGTCTTCAGGCTCAAATGAGAGGAAGTTCGGCAGGTTGTTGAATTCTTGTTTGGTTTTTGTGGCCTTATTTGGGCTGGGTGGCATACCCCCCTCTCTCACGCACTAATTCTGTCCTCACCGCCTTCTGCTGCTCGTGGATCGTCCTTCGGTTCAAGCCCTGGCATTTTACGCGCTATTACCACTTTTCGAAGCAATAAAATATTATTAAAATTATATTTTGTCTGCCGCACACACACAGCCAGACAGACAGAGACAGACAGCCAGAAGAGATTGAAAGAGAGGCACACAGAGGCTGTAAATCAACGTCTCGATGACATTAAAATAAAATTTTAATGCCGCAACAGAGAGGAGGAGCAAGCCCAGAGCACAATGAAGAGATGGGGGCAATGGAAAGCAGCCATGCAATTTCCTTGGCGCTTTTCGATCGAAAAACTTTCCCCGTCTGTAGTTTGGTTCGCCGCGGCACGGTACGGCACGGCACGGCAAGATGGGGGGCACGAGAGTGGTGGAGGGAACGACTCTCATCATTTTCACCTTGGTTACACTCCAGAGCAGGGAATTTATTTGAATTTATCAGAGTTGCATACGCCCACCGTGTCCCCTGTCCCGTGTCCCATATCCCATGTCCCGGGGCATCGCCCCCAACGTGCGGCTGGGCCGTGTCTGTCTGCTCATTTTCATGGGCTTCGGGGCAAATAATTGTAAATATTTGATACACAATAAGGCAATAAAAATAAAATTGAAAATTGTTCGCTTTGTGCTACGTTGCCTTTTATTATTATTATTATCATCGGCATCATCATGAGGAGCAGCACTGAGCATCAGCCTCCAGTCGCCTTATCCTACTCCTGCTGCTGCTGCTGCTGCTTCTGCTGCTGGGCCGTGCCGATTCCATTCTGTCTGGGGGGGGGGACTCTGTGTCGTAAAGGAAATTGATACATAAGTCATTTTTATTGGCATATTCTTTTGTGTAATTACGCTGCAGGTAATTTAAATTTCCGTTTTCCATTTCGCATTTCCCATTTCCCATTTTCCATTTGCCGTTTGCCCATTTCCGTTTCGGGCTTCGCGCTCGATGTACTCGTAATTTATGCCTGATGAAAAACCTATTAAAAATGTTATGCAATTTGCGTAAATCGCATCGATTTTCAGCTTGAATGCAAACCATTCGGCCATCCCTGGAAAAGAAAAAGCACAAAAGCCAAAGACCCAGAGACAAGCAACAGAACGACGGATGGGAAATCAAAATTAGCTTATTTTCGGTGACTTCATGTGGCGCTGCTCCTCAGTGGTCGTTGAGCCGCTGCAGCAAGTGCTCCAGCAGATTCACACAGACGCTGTAGACGACGATGATCCTGAAGCAGTGCATGCTGAAGGCCAGGAAGGCCATGGCATCGGGCGACATGGCTGGCCGGGACCCAACACAAACAATGCCACAGCAATTGACAGGGAATTTCGAATGTGAAGTTGTTGTAGAAAGTCGGAGGCTACTGGGGCGGGGAGGGGTTTCCAAAGTTTCCACAGTTTTCAATTTCCATCGAACCGCAAATAAAAATGAATATTAAATTAAATATTTCCAAATATTTGCTTATGTTGGCAGAACCCCATTTAAATGTGCGCAAAAATCAACATAATACCCATACAAGATCTGTAATCTGTAATCGTTTGAGGCAGGCGGGAGGGTGGGGCGGGTAAAGTCAAGTCAGGTGAAAAACTTTTGCTGCTTGCCACTTAACCGTTCAATTTGGGGTTCCGGCATCCTGCCGCAAATTTCTTCCACCATTTGTAGACGCTTCTCAGACCCCTCCAGATGCCCTCGCCAGCCCCCCTTGCAACGTCTACGTGTGTGTGTGTGTGTGTGTGTGTTTGCAGAGCTTTTTTGGTGCAAAGTTTTTGCGGCTTTTTCAATATTTTATGAGTCAAGCTTTTGCGTTAACACCTTAAGTACGCAGGGCATTGCGGTTGCTGTAGATGGGGGGGGAAATCCCACTCTGTCTGTGTGTGTGTGTGGCAGGAAATAACGCGCAAGTTGCAAGTTTTAACTAGCAAACAACTTGCCCCAGACCAAGTCGGCTACTCCAACTCCAGTGGCACTGCCACAACCACAAAATTGAGGATGAGAAGGACGATGACGACGTTGACTGTTGCGCCTGTTGCTGTGGTTGCAATGAAGCATCGAATATTCCACACTCTCCCATAGAATCCGCAGAGAACAGCAAACAGCAACCCCCCACACCCCCACACCCCCACCCATCCAACACTCCATTTAGTCCGTGGCACATTGTAGACGTCGACTACGATTTATTTCCCAGGCAACTTAAGTGCGCTTGGCCCTCTCCACCCAGCCCCGCACTCACAAGCGCTGGCCAGAAGCGCGCGAGAGCCTTTGAACAATGCCCATTCATGCAGACACGCCCACACACAAGCACAGGAGAGCACACACACACAAACAGGAGCACACACACACACATATTCATAGAGTGTTTAAGCGGCTAGAGGGGTGTGGGTGGTGGGGGCCTAACTCAATGAGTCGAAATTAAACAATGCAAAAGATTAAGTGCAGATTTGGGACTTTATCTGCTTGTGCCATAAATTGGTATTTAAGGGATACCTCACAAATGTCTATAGCACCCACACACACACACCCACACACACACAAGCTTATAGAGGAGAGGCCCCTCAAAGTATTTGGCAAAGTTTGCTTTGCCAACAAAGGATCAGCCAGCAACAGCCACGCAACACAACGATATCGCGCCTCTGCCACAGCCACAGACTGCCACTGCCACTGCTATTCTGTAGGTGGCAACCCTGGCAGAGGGAAAAAACCACCGCACATATTCTGTTCTCTTCAGTTCTGTTCTGTTTGTTGGTTTCCTTTCCCAATACAGTTTACCTACAGCGAAGCAGTGGAGCCGGAGCAGGAGTGGCGCCCACAACATGCACAAGATTAATTGCAATCGGTGTTTGGGCATATGTTTTATACTTTGTCTTCTGCAACTCTACTTCCGCTTGCCGCTCTGCTTTCTCTGTGTATTTTCTTCAGCTTTGTGTGAAAGTTTTTTGCGCTGCCATACGGGATAAGCAGTAGCAGCAGGGGAAGCAGTGGCAACAGCAGGTGAGTGCACTTGGCACTTGAGAAGGTAATTAAGCAACTATTTATGGGGTTGGCTGGTTCTGCCAGAGCAGACACAAAACACATGTCAAAGAAACCAAAAGAAAAGCCCCCCACCACCCCATTGAACTCTTCAACCAGGAACGGATATGAATGGGGGGCGGGGAATATGAATATTGTTTACACTTGGTACCGCGCACATTTTCGTTACAATTTTATTATTATTATTGAAATATGTATGGGGAACCAACTAAAATATTGGCACATTGAAATGACGCAGCAAAAAGAACAAACATTTAAGTGCCACGCCCGACTTGCGCATCTTCGCCCGGTAGCGTCCCTCCTCGGTGATGGATCCCCAGATTTGCTGGCTGAACAGCCAGAAGACGATATCGAACAGGAGCACCGCCACCAGAAATGTGAAAATATTCGCACCGAACACACCCACAGCCAGGTCCATAAGTGCCGAGAACTGTGCTCCGCTCCTTGATCGAACCTCTGACTGGACTTCCTTCAGTCGTTTGTCCAAACGCTTGACAATGTAGGGCTTCTTTGAGCGGCCTGAGCTTCTGCTGCGTTTCTTACCCCTGTTTTTTACTATATTAATCCCCACTTTCTGCATCTTTTTCGACTTCTTTATCGACATCTTCCCTAACTTCTTTACCGACTTCTTGCCTGCCTTCTTTACCGACCTCTGCTTCATTTTGATGGACTGCTTTTCGTTACTACGCTCCTTGATGTGAGGCAGGTCGGCGGTGGCCCTTAGCTCAGAATCGCCAATATCGAGCTCCAATCCATGCCAGTCCTTGCGCCCCATGGGCCATGGCAACCTGTTGGGGGCGCAGCAGTTACAGGCTGCCTTTGAAGTTGACGCATGAAGATCCAGTCGAAGCTCGGACTTGGTTCTACGGAACGATGGCCTCGCACAGAATTTTGTGTGTTCAAACTTGTGATCCTTCTTGGCAGACGTCTTGGGTTCCATCCCTGACGGTACGGGGGGCATGGCCATGAACATGCATGGCGGTCTGCCGGGGAAGAAGCCTCCCACCGACGGCTGAGAGTCCGCCAGCAACTTGGTCTTGTCTCTACCGACCGATGGCTTTGCAGAAGCTTCGATGGGCTGTGACGTTGGCTTGGCCGTGTTCCAATTGACAGCTGGCTCTGGCGAGTTACGATGTAGTTTGGTGTCCCCGATCTCAGCATCGGACTTTGCAGACTGCGAAGTGCTGTACGAGGAGTCACTGGTCGATGGCAAAAGAAGATTGTCACACGAGGAAGACCTCGACGGACACGAGTCCTCGTCAGTTGGTATCAGCCTGAAAGCAGCGGTACGAGAATCGGAATCCCAGGCAAGAGAAAAAACACTTACGTCCTGTTGTGGATGGGATGCCATCTCGGCATAGTTAATTGTTAATTTATTTTTGTTTGCTAATAAAATGTATAATAATTGTATCTACCGATTACTACAGAGCGGAGTGGAGTGGTGAGGAGCGGAGTGGAATGTCGGGGCCTGCTAGAGTAGTATTTTAATATAATGTCAGAATAAGAAGGAACTGATGAGGCAAACATCGACATGATTGGCATTAAAAACTGCTCCTTAGCCTTAGCCCAAGGTTGCTGTTCTCTATTCGAATGTATACTGTACAGGGCACACCCCGAATATGGGGGAAAAGCAGATGGAAAGGGAAGCAGCATAATCCATCTACGGCAAGAGAAACTAATAGAAGGAGAAGTGCATGGGGACCTTAGGGATATATAAATATGAATATAAAATATAAATAAAAAAATAAAATATAAAGAATAAATACCTGCGGAAGTGTGTGATGATGATGCTGTCGATTGCTGATCTTGAATTGCACTGCTTGAGTGCAGCTGCCCATCCGGAAGACTTTTCCAACCAAAAGCCACGTGCCCCGCTCTCCTAGGGCAGCCTTGTTTCCTTATATATAGATATATATATGTGTTTAATACCCCTGCCACAATGTTTGTTTTCATGGCTCAGATGCTGTTTCTCGGCTGCCTCGCAGCGCCCACTCGAGGGCTGTTTTTGCTGGCACACCACAGCATTCCCCTTACCGCTGCCATCGTTCGTTATTCAATTTCATTTGCAGACCAGGACCATAATTCGATTGCTCCATGTCTTAATGCCATAATCTCAAGGAAGGACATGTGCTCCTTTCATCCGCACATCATCAGCGCACCCAGCGCACCCAGCCTTATGGCATCCGCCTGACTGGGGCTGTGGCATCAACACCATATCACTTTGATTACTTTATTATTGGTGGGCATGCACACCGCACCGCACCACACCGCACCACACCACACCTTTGTATCGCATATCGTATATGGAGTGTGCCCGTACACGTACCTCCCCACCCGCTCTCCCTCGCCCACTCCCACTCCCACTCTGCCAGAATTTTTGGCATTATCCCACTTTACTTATTAGAAGCAATCATACAACACTCTTCTAATGATACAGAGAGAGGGAGAGAGAGAGTGGCTGAGGAGAGTCTGAGGCAGCAGCAAGCGAAATTATAAATCATTTTTTCTGTATTTCTGTTTTTCTGTTTTTGTTGTTGATTTATGCGTTTGTTCGATGCCACTCACTCCTCCATTGTATCTCTGTTGCTTTCTTTCTTTCTCTGTCTCTTTATCTTTGTCCCTCATTCTTGGGTTATGTATGAAAGAATTCATACCCTGTGGAGTACCAGAAGTGCCAGAAATAATTTTGCCGCTATATTTAATTTAATGCTATTTTTGTTTAATCATAGATATATATGCACATGTACATATGTATGTATGTAGAGGCATTACCCACATATTACAGATTTTTAGCTACGATTATTTCCATCTATTTCATTTTATTTATATTTATTTTATTTGTTGTAGGAATTACCCGCCAAGTCGAGGGTATTTCATAGTTGGAATATCGAACATATAGTTTTATCCGCTCTCTCTCTCTCTCTCTCTCTGTGTGTGTGTGTGTACTTTCTCTCCATTTCTCTTTGCACTTTAGCTCCTGTTGATAATGAGCCAAATCATTTTTCGTGAGATATTTCGCCCACCTCCCATCGCTCGGCATACAAGTAGCTGGAAAACTTATGCTCCGCTCCCCCCTGCCACCACCCTGCTGAGCTAGTTACTATGCCTTTGTCTGGCAAGTCATTCCCACCCTCAGCACCGCACACCTTGGGCTTTGCCACAGCCAAAGGGAGACAGTGGGAGAGTGAGAGAGAGAGAGAGTTTGGTCCTTGAAAGCGTTATAAATCATTGACATGATTAAGCGACGCGGCACGACACGACATCCTTTTGTTGCACGAGTATTCACTGTAGTTGTATGCGTGTGTGTGTGTGTGTGGGGCTTCGGAATGGGGCGGTTGGGGATACTGATTGGAGTAGCAGTGAAAGTTAATCCACGGCGGAAGGGATGTGGATGTTGGCCCGAAATGATAATTTAATATCGAAAAATGTTTTTATTGAGTTGATTTGTAAGTGGAACTAGTCGCCAGTGGCACGGGAAAGCCCCTTGAGTCCCATCCCCCCTGTAGCTTTAATGGGGCTGCATAGTCGCAAGATTTTCAGTTGCAATGAAGCGAATTTATGGAGCAAGTCGCTTAAATGTGCGATGGAAATCTTTGTTGAGGTATTGTTTGGGTTTTAGCTCGGAATAAATTCAGGTTTGTGCGTCTCGTCGAAAGGAAGCTTGTCCTTGAGCAACAGGAAGACAACGAGTAGACAGCAGCGCACAGCAACGCCATTGATCTGCAGCCCAATCGAGTGGTCGAGCAGATCAGCGAATTGTATGACGCATCCATTGATATTTTTATTATGTTCTTTTTAACTATCCACACATACATATTTCGGCTTAAGGATCAAGGATCAAGGATTATTAATTATTATTATTTTATTACTTTTATTAAATTACTATTATTATTATAATTATTATTATTATATTATTATTATTATTATTTTTGATATTATGGATTGCACTCAAATGTGGGAGAAGGTTGGGCCTGCTGAGGTCTTATTCGATTGGAAGACAGACGGCTCATGAATAATGTTGTGGGACTAGCAGAAGGTTTTCCCTGCCATCTAGGGGCAGAGTTCTTGTACTAAGAAAAACTCGCTATAACTTTACTTGCCATTCTTCGGCGTACCGATAGATGATCGTAGAATACGAGCCTCTGATGTGGGAACAATTGAAGCTCTTTTGCATGGTCCTGGTCTTTCTTCCTTTTGGAGCTCTTAAGAGCTACATGTACATACACATATACATATACATATTATTTATGTATGTAAAATGCCACTTGGAAGCCCTCGCTCTGGCTGCCAACATGCGAGTGCCGCCGAGTACTCGCAGCGTTTCGTTTGCCTTTGCACTTGTTGTCGTTTCTTGCCTCGTTTCTCATGGCATTCCAATCCGTTCCATTCCCATGCCCATGCCCATTCCATTACCACTTCGTGCCATGCCATGCCTATTCGCACCATCCAGCCGTTACTCACATCAAACATATTTATGTGTACTTTAAGAAACTTTGCTAATATGTTAAAACTGTTCATTGACACCAAAAAATGAGCAAAAAGCGTGCCAGCGCAAAAAAAGTCGAACAGAGCAGGGGGCTACAGCTCAAGTGCTCTCTCGCTCTATCTCGCGCGAGCTGTTTGAGTTTCGACTGCTTGCATGTGTGGAGGGAGGAGTAGAGGAAGAACACTCTCTCATATGTGAGGCGCGACTGCTTGCTGCTGCCTGCTGCTGCTGCCTGTCAGTGTTTGCAGTGTTGGAAAACACAAACACAAACTGTGCGCTTATTAAACGGCAGATGGCAGGCCAGGCAGCCCCACCGCTTCGCTGCCGTTGCCAGGCTGGCAGGGGGGCAGGGAAGAGATTGGTTGGCACAGAGTTCTAGTCAAATAGCCGAAATAGAAACAACCGAAACAAACTTTGTTTGCCGCTACTGCAATATTAACTGTTAATTATGGCCATTCTGGCACCCGCCCGACCACCCGGCAGCCCTCGAGGGCCCCATCTTCGTCTGTCAATATTGGTTGAAACACTTTCTGATAGCCGAAATGCCTTTTGAATATGACCGAACTCGAACACGAGCCCGAACCGAAGCGAAGCGGCCAAAAGTTATGCAATTGCACAATTGCAATTGCCGCCACGGGGGGCACGGGTACGGGCATTCGGCATTCACTATTTTATTAGAAAAGTTTCCATCGACCATCCGGGCACTCCAGCACCACCATTCAGCGCAGTCTACCCCCAATGTTTGACTTTATGCGCTATTTTTTAATATTTATTATGGCTGATTGCGATTCCTCTCAAGCCGCCACCATCGCGCCCCATGGCCTGGCCATGCGGGACGCCGCGTCCACTCGCACATTCAGTTGGGTCTGAGGGGGGATATCGCCGCTTATTGTTTGCTTTGCGGCGTACCAAGACCAACACCAAGGAGCGGAGCAGCAGGGAGCAGCAGAGAAAAAAAGAAAAGAAAAAAAAAACACATTCTATGGAAATGTAAAAGTTTAGACAGAGGGCTGACTGCATTCACGCATTATAATTTAAGTGAAACATAAATATTGATGTAATAAATTAATTTCTGTTAAATTGAAAGATAGAACCCCAGAGCCCTGGATCCAGGCAGATCCATCCATACTCCTCTGCCTGAGGTATGGATTGGTGTGGCGCTGGGCAACAGGGCGGGGCCCTGCTTGAAAATTCGTAGCAAGCAGTCGAGTAGCATTTGGAGGAGGAACTTTAACTTTAACTTCAAATACAAATAAACATTGAATACACACAGCATAGCCATCAGAATTGATTCTGTCACTGAGCCGAAATCGAACTGAAATCGTTCCGATTTTGTTTTACTTTCCCCCAAAACTAAACGTGAAGGAACACCTAGAGTCGCGCCCAGAGCGATGCCGCCGTTTATACGCGATGACAAGCAGCCAGAGCGCTGGTTTGAGGAGATGCTGGATATCCAGGAACCGAACGAACTGCCCCAGCAACTGGCCAACATGGACCTGGAAATGGAGTTGCATGCGATCAGTGTCACCGTGCAGAATATGCGCGCGGAGCGAGCGCGCATACAGCGCATTTTGGCCGACATTCAGCTGCGCATTCGCCGCTCGGCCCACCTCGACGAGATTCAGCGACTGATCGATGCCAGGGATGCGCTGGCCCAGCAGCCCCCCACAGAGCAGACTGCCAGGGAGCAGAGCATCCTCGACGAGCAGATCGACACAATGATGAGCGAATATCCATAAACCGAAACTAAAACAAATTAATCAGCAGCTCGTTCAATGTTCAACGCTTTAAATATATTTTGTTTAATCTACTTAACGCAGCATCGAGTTCATGGTGCACTTTTCAATGTCTCTCCAATTTTTAGGAGATTTGTTTCCGCCCCGCCCGCTCTCTTAGTGCCGCTGGGGAATAGTCGGATTTAACTGAACAAATGACGACCGACAATGGCCCCGGACTGGAGCCATTCGCTGGCTCTTGTGGCTCTATTAAGCGCATAAAAATTTGCCAACCCATTGTCTTTAAATGGGAAATTCAATTTGTATTTGGCATGCCACCCCCCGACATGCGGGGCAAAGAAAAACATTTCCCAGTTTTTGTTTTGCCCCACAATGAGCATCAGTAGCAGGGGGGCAGTGGGCAGACGACATTTGATGCCATTGCATTTGTCGGCATAAAGTATAAGCAGCCCTCGTGCAATTGTGTAGCCCTAGACATGGACCAGGAGCTGGAGCTGGAGATGGACCCAGCTGAGTCGCAAATCTTGGGCTGTCCAACCACCCAAAAGCGAGTGTTCCGCCGGAGCTGCTCTGCCGGCTTTATGCTTTATGTTAATTTGAAATTCAAATTGATTTCGATGCTGGGACTGGGGTTAGGGGTCTGGAACTGGGGACTGCGAATCATTTTGTACAATTCCCCATGGCCAATTTCGATTCTTGTTTGCTTTTCGTTACTTTCGTTGTTGTCCTTTGTTGGACTGAAATTAATTGGTGTGAAATGGAATTATCTGGCTGGCTGTGATTTGCTCGCCGCACAGCCTTGAGCCGCTTTGAAGCTGCTGTGGGCCGAGTCCTTCACCTGGCCAGTGTCCTTCGGTGCCAGCATAGTTTATGAACTATTTATGGCCCCGGGGGACGCAGGCGAACTCCGACCAACAAACAAGACCAACTGAAGGCAAAAAAAAAAGGTCAATGCTGTCAACTATGTAAAGTTTCTACGGCACAAGGCACGGGGCACGGGGCACAGGGCACAAGGGCTGCACATAACTTCGATGATGTCTTCGACAACAGACAACAAAGAGCAGACATGGCAGGAGTGGGGACACGGGGACACGGCGTTTCAGGGGGCAACAAAAAAATCTTCGTTGGCCTGCAAAGTTTGCAATTCTTGTGGGAACACTTGATCATAAGTTGCACATTTTTCACTGATTTATTCTGCTCGCTGGGCATGCTCCGCACTCCTTGGCTGCTGCTGCTGCCGCTGCTGCTGGAAGTTGCATTCTTGATAGCTGCACGAGTCCCGCCCGGAAGCGGAGAGCTTGCCTCGCCCGGTTACGGTTGTTGTTGATGTTACGGCCCGGCCACTTGACTCGGTCCAACCTCGTTGCTGCTCCTGCTCCAGCTACTGCTAATGCCATGAGCGATGGATGCATGCCGCTGAGTGTGGCAAAAGAACTGTTAAGAGAAGAGCAAAACTTTGCAACTTTCGCCGTATGCCCCATGCCCGCCCTGCCCCACTGTCGCCCCCAACAAAGCAGGTAAATGGAGTCGAATGTAGTGGCTAGATAAAGCCAAAGGAATGCCCGGCATGAGGGGGCCACATAGCACGAGGTTAAGTCACATGTTGGCCCCAGCAGTTGCTCCGTTGGGTTAATCCTGCGCTTCGGCCAGGAATGTGCTGCCATGGCCAAGGGACACAAAGGCTGGCAGTGGATGTGCTCCAAGCTCGTGTTAGCCGGCGGGAAATTGTGATTAGACTTTGAATAGATTTTTTAATTGACATTTGGCACAAGTTTCCCAGAGCTCTGTTGCAGCTAATATAATTAATAATACACATCTTAAGCAGTGTTCGACGTGCTGCTGTTCCCTCCCTGTGACTCGCTGCCAACTTGTTGTGCAATCTTTGGCCAAGTCCCGAGCAAATCAATTCCCTTTAGTGGTATTCCCTACACACACACACACACCCAGCTTCAGCCCGGAACATACAACACAACCCACACGACACACCGCTGATATGCCACAAATTTGTCGTTGTCGTTGTTGCTGTTGTTGCTGTTAAGACAAACACACCTTCGGGTGCCTTTTTGCAAAGAGGAAACAAAGTTGAGGCGAACGGTAGATAAAAGTTAGTTTTTTGCTCACTTCAAATGCAGAGCAAAGCAGAGCAAGGCAGAGCAAAGCAGAGCAAAGCAGAGCAAGGCAAGGCCCCGCCTCCCATCTCTGCCCTCTCCTGCTCTTTCACGACTGTCATGTGTCTTCCACACACACACACACACACGGGCGGGTCGGTCGGCTGGCTCACTTTTAGCTGTGAATCGTGTGAATTATTAAAATCTAATAAACCACAAGATTTTATGTAGCACGAAACTCGTTCATCGTCGTCGTCGTCGTCGCCGTTGTCAGCGTCGGCGTCGGCGTCGGCGTCTTGCAGCCAAAGTTTTGTGCGGTTTTCTTTGGTTACGCTATTGAACCTTAAATTAAGTTTGAACATAACTTCCGGCCAGGCTTTTCCTCCGACACTCCCTCAGCACACACACACACGCACACACTTCGCTTGGAGAGGATACCTTTTCCTGGTCGTGTTTACATAGGTACGTTTAATTTTCCTGTAGCACACTTTTCGGCGCCATGCATGAAACATGTGCGTCCCCCCCCCCACTCCACCTGCTAGTGTGTGTGTGTGTGTGTGTTTGTTCATAAATTTTCTTAATGTCTAAGTGTGAAAATCTTTGCCGTTCGATGGTGCTTTTCACACTTTCCTTTTGGCCTCCTGGCCGCATTGGTCCTTGGTGCGCTGGCTTTGGGGTGGGGCTGGTTGTTGGCTTCGGGGTTGGGGCCAGTGAAATCAAGCAGCAATGTGTAAACTTTCAATAGGTTCGTTAAAATTTTATGATTTTCCCTGTGTGTGTGTGAAGGCCCCCGCAAACGTGTTGAAAATTGTTGAGCCACTTCCGACCGTGCCCTCCCTCCTTCCTTCCTTCCTTCCTTCGGATCCCCTCAATTTCCTTGCCATCGCCAAGTTTTTGGCTTTGAAGTTGTTGCTGCTCCACTTGTTGTCGATGAAATTTTTAAGTTTTCCTGGCCAAAACTTTTTTATGCACTTTTATTGGTATTTATGAAATATTTAAGAGTTGGCAGGAAGTTGTGCGATGTGCTGCAGTAGGGCCAAGCAGTCGATGGCGTGTGTTTTACGCTTTTTCCATTGTTTTGGTATAATTTTCCTGTACATATTTTCCTGGAGCAGCTGGAGGAGGAGTTGTGATTGATTTGAGATCCAACAGAATAAAAAGCTCTGTCAGCTTCTGTTCCTATTTCATATGAGGGTTAAGCTAACATGTGTCTTACTCCCCATTATCTTGCAGCAACCGCAGAGTTTCTCCATCTCGGAAATATTTCTGTAATGTTGCGAAAGTTTTGGTAGCTGCATGTTCGGCGGCTGGTCTTTGACAGCTGCATGTGCGAGTATGGAGATGCCAGAGAACCCAAACCCAAAACAACACTTGTCTCCCTTGGATGGCCTGGCTAGCTTAATGCCTTTGGGGCTTAGTAGATGATTCCAGGTCCTCATCTTCATTCTCATCCTCATTCTCGGCTTGTCTGGCTGCATGTAGTCGCTCAAGATGGCAACCAAAAAAAAGTTGAGAGTTGAACGAAGAAAAAGAACAAGCAGGAGCAGAAGCAGTAGAAGAAGAAGTAGAAGAAGTAACAGTAGGAGTGGGTGCAGATGAACTTGCACTGCTTGCAGGTAACAGCAGCTAGGGCAGCTGTCAAAATGACAGTTGAAAAAACAAACGAGGTGTCGGCTGCTGCGGGAGGGCGGTGCAGTGTAAAATGGGCGTGGCCAGAGGGCAGCCGCTGTGAAAATTATGCAAGATTTCACCAAGTTTGGCTTGCAAGTCTCAGAAGTGACTGTGCTCCTTGCATGCAACACATTTCTGGACACGAAAGAGACACGCTGGCAAGTGCGGCAGGGCGTGTGGCTGAGCGGAGAAGTACAAAGCAGCAGCCCTGCCAGAGGAGAAGAGAGTGAACTTTTGACTAAACTAATTACAATATGCGAAAAAGAAATCAAAGCCAACACTCGAGCACTTCTGCCCGTACACGCCCACAAGTGGATGCGGACCCTTTGTTGCTGCCACAAAAGAAAGAAAAAAATACAGCCAACCCGCTCCGCTGTGCCTTCTCTTTACTGTATGACTTACAGCCATTTCCGTTTGATGTGCAGCGCAATAAAAGGCGATCGGCCAGCACAAGAACACAAACCGAACTCGTCTTGTGTCGCCACTTGACTTTTCCATAACAGCAGCAGCAGCAGCAACACGCTGAGAAGGAGAAAGAGAACGAGAAGGCTTAGAGAACACAGAGACAGAGAGAGACAGAGAGAGAGAGAGAGAGAGAGAGCACTTTTTGCACGCATTTTCAATAAATTTTCTCAAGTTGGCAGCGATTCGAGTGCTCCATTGTTGTTCTTGTTGATTTCTGTTCTGTTTTGTTGGATTTTAAGGTCTGCCACTGCCACTGGTTTGTTTTTTTTTGTATTATTTTTCGGTTCTGTGGGGTAAGTTTGGGCGGGGCCTCATTGTGGCTGCTGATGAGAGTTGAGCGGGGGGGAAATTATAGAATTACACCGCAAAGTTCGGCAGAGGCGTTCGAGTACATCGCGTCCCTTGACTTTCATCTTGTTTATTTGGAATTTGGATTTATTGTTGTACGAGGAACCTTTTTGATTTTAATTGTTGGATATTTTGCTCCCATCAAATTGTACTCGAAAGTCTTTTCAATTATTATTATTATTTATTACTTTTGTTATTTTTTTATTATTTTATTATTATTATTTTATTACGTATATTTTATTTTATTTTTTTTTTTTTTATTTTATTTTTATTTATTTGCAGATCATAGCTCCGAAGGGGAAGCCTTCCATGCCGTTGCAAGGATGGGAGCCCATTGCAGTATGGGAGGCTGGTTAAAGCAGATCCCGAGAGTGCTTCAGTATCTCCAAGCTGCACATCCGACTCCTGAGATTCTTCTCAGAGCTGCTCAAGAAGAGGATCTGCATCTGCATCTGGCTATGGTGATGGCCCTCGAAACGATCCTGCGCCTGCAGCTTACCCTCAGAGGCGGGCACCTTTGCCAGTGCGTCTGAGACCCGAAAGCCTCCCAAGGCAGGTTTGATGCTGATGTTTTCCCTGCTCTCTTTCTTTTGTTTCCCCACCTGTTGCTCGACCTGGCTGGCCTGTGACGTAGGCGCCTCAGACACCCCCAACACCCGCTCATTCGTCTGCCATTTACCCCTCCCTTCGCATAGCGCCAGCAATTTCCCCACGCCCCTGCCATGCCCCGAACTGAACACCAAATCAACCATGCAAATTTCTTAAGCTCACCACAAGACGGCACCGCCTCCGCAACACCCGGAACCCCAGCATCAGTCTCAGCCCCAACCGCACCACCTCCGCCAGCTCAGCTCCGCCCACGCACTAGACAAAAAAGCTGAAGCTGAAGCCTGAACTGGGAACTGGGAGAGCTGGGAGCTGGAGCCAGCGAGGCAGCAAATGCGTCAACTTAATTAGCAGCGTCACGTTTATGCCCCAGGACGGGGGTGGGTGCTGGCGGTGGCACTGGCGGTGGCCATGGGGCAAGCATATTGTTTAATATTGTATTCTTTTTTGTTGCTGCCAGCCACCGTCCCCCCACCTGCCACCCTGCTCAGCCGATTCGGTTGCGTGCTAATTGTTGCGCCTCACACAAAATTAATGAACCCAAGTTGTTTGCTGTTGTTTCTGGGAGGGTTTTCTCCCAGTTTTCCTTCCATTTTTGTTATTTTTTTGTTTTGTTTTTCGCTTGCTACAAATTCCTTAGCGGAAATTGATACGTTAAATTGGGGGAGCAGGGCCAGGGGACTCTGTGTCTGGTCATGGCTGGCAGTCACCACTCGAATGACATAATCTAATTGAAAAGCCATTTAAGCGTGCTGCATGATAATTTCTTTCTTTTTTTCCCCACCCTGGTTGGAGGAGGGGCAGGGTCTTAACGTGATTTGAATTGATAATTTGAAACAATTAGAAGGAAGTTGTTCCACTGGCAGGCAGCAGGGCAGCTAGCTCTGCCCGTTTAATTGAATCGAATGAAGTTTGATGCTTTGATGGGGCTTTAAATGCCAGGCAGCCAGGCAGCCAGGCAGCGGCTCGGAGTGAGCAGCGTGCTCATTGAATATTGCTGCTTTGATGGCAGGCAGGCAGCAACTTGAACTTAATCAAATTTCGCAGTCTCTTTCTCTGCTCTCTCTCCGCTGCCGCTCGCTGCTCTGACGTGACATACGATATTTGAGTTTAGAGTTTTGTGGCTTTTAACTTGATTTTTTTGTGTGTGCTCCCCCTGCCTTGGCCTCGCTCCTTCGCTTTGTGTCTGGTGCCGGAGCCTGGCCTGTCGTCGTTCCATCTATGAGGTGTTAATGCTTTGTAAAGTTTGCACACACACAAACTAAATGAACAAAAAAATATAAAAAAAACAAAAGAAAGGAAAAAACCCCCCCCACCCCACTGAAGTTAAAGCAGTCTGGTGGGTCGTGTGGGTTTGGGGGGGTGGTGGGTGGTGGGTAGAGCTGTGCCATGCACGGGAGTTATACGATAAAAAAATTACAGCAAAAGTGGCAGAGCAAAGCAAAGAAAAATTTCCCAACCACAAAGCATTTTTATGAGTTTCGTGTGTGGCTCTCTCTCTCTCTCTCTCTCTCTCAGTCCTGCCTCCAACTCCAGCTCCATCTGTATCTCTCTCTGCGCTTCTTTTACCGACTTTGTCTCCGTTTCTGTCTCTGCACTCGCTTACTTTTCTCCTTTGGATTTTAAGTGGCTTTTACTTAGTAAGACCGAAACTTGGCACCAACTTTTGGCAGAACTGTGCACAGGACTTCGAGACTGGCAGAATGGGAGACTGGCAGAATGGGCGCCTGCCACTTGACAGCGAGCGATGGGCTGTGCGTTGGATTCTGCTGGACCCTCTGATTCGTGATTAGCGTTCGGCTTGGCATCGATCCGACTGCGTGATGGGAGCTTTCACTTCAAAGATCAAGCGTAAAAGGGATCAGTTCTACTCCCATGCGGGGCTTTCGTTTCTCATTCACAGATAAATTCCTTGCTGGTTCTTCCAGCCACACTGAACTCTGCTCTGCCGAATCCCCTTTGCCTCTTTTTGCACCCAGCAACCCAGTGAATATTTTTGGGCCCACAGATCTCAAGGGTTTCAGGCTGGCGCATGCTGAATGGCGAATGGAGAGGGCGGGCGGAGCGGCAGAAGTTGAAATAGTTTTATTTCAATTAACAAGAGAAATTCGATGAGTTTATTTTGGGTGTGCTGCTGCTGCTGCTCCTCCTGCTCCTGCTGCTGTCTGGCATTTGTCTGTAGTGTCGCTGGAGAACTGGCGTTTTATGCGAGACAAGATAAGAGCTATGGCGACGGGCAAGAATTTAATGCCCGCTTCGTTTCAAGGGTCCACTTCGTGTGTGCGGTGTGTGTGGGGTATTGTGTGTGCGATAATGTTGACAGATAATAAACTGGGAAAATTACAAAATTACCATCAAGCAGTGGCAAGTGGCAGGGTGCATGGGGCAGTGAGGCTGGGGGCAAAGCGTAACCCATAACATTTCCAAAAATGCTGTCACATATCCTCGTGTCTGTGTCTGCTGGGGCGACGCGATCCGATGGACTGATGCTGCTGCTAATGGCGGACCATTGTCGTTGGCTCTGCTCGGTTTTATGGCCCCGCCGCAGCGCCGCACTTGGGCGCACGTAAATTTCCCACCACAAAACTATTCAATTGAAAGTTATTTACGTTTATTGTTCCATTTGATGGCCCAGTCGGCAGCTCGCTGGCAAGGCTCTCGCTCTCTGCTCTCTCTGCTCTTGGCTCGCTCTCTCTGGCTGCTCTCTCTCAATGTCCGTGTGTTGTCTTTAAGGCGAAGCTTTAACTGGCAACTGCTTGATTTATGTGCAAATGCCATTAAGCAGTCCGCCGGGCAATCGATTTGGCATGCCTCCACTTTGCTTCACTTCGCTTCGCTTCACTCCCTGCGCTTGCGAGTCTCTCCAAATCTATACTTCCGTTGTTAATCATTGGCATCACTTAATGGCCCCTTCCGCCTGCCGCCTACCCTTCCTGCGCTCTACGCACTGGGAAATGCAATCAGCCAGACAGTCGGAGCAGGCAGCGGCACAGTCAAGTGGTTCTTGTATATTTTTCTCTCCTCTCCTCTCCTCCTTTTCTTTGCTTTTTTTTCGGGCAACAGCGAACACGCCCTTCAATTACAAATCCATGCAGGCCTCTGGACTCTGGACTCTGCTCTCCTGCCTGCGCAGATAATCTGCTAAAGGACTTCCGCCTGGTGCGTGCGCCTTGCCTTGCCCAAGGAAAGAAGCGAGCAAATATATACAGAATAATGGCACGGGGCAGGGGGTAGGGGGTAGGGGAAATCGCAATGATATACGGCCGTGAAATCGAATCGCAGACCGGGCCAAGCACAAAAGGCTTTAAGTGCCCCCCAACCCCAACCCCAACCACCAAACTCCAAGCCCCAAAAAATTTCAGATTTAGTTTCTGCATCTTTTTTGCACTGCGCCAAAGTTGCAGTGGCCGCGGCAATCCCGCAAGGTGTCTGCATTTTTGCAGCCATTGTTTCTTGCAGTGTGACGAAAAATCAACAGACTGTGGCCTGGGGCAGCAGAGCCTTGGAGACTTCGGTGCGGCGTGGCATGGCGTCTTTTGTGCATGGATTTCTTGGCGCGGCTCTGCCCAGAAGCGAATTTATTGCCCCATTGTGCCGTGTAGCGTGTCCGCAGGACAACGGCAACGACTCAGCGGGTTGCATGTTCTGGCTCTGGCTCTGGCTTCGGCTCTTCCTGCAGGTTCGGCAGGTTCGGGTGCGGGCTGCCCGTTTAGGCGTTGGCATTGCGTTTTCGGCGGCCGTGTTGAAATTGACAGCAAAATAATTGGTTGATTATTTATGAGCAGCGACTTGCCAGACAGACAGACAGACGGACGGGATAGTTGGGGGAATAAACGTTTGTTTAGGCCTCATCGAGGCAGAGACAACAGCAGCAACAGCAACAGCAGAATGCCAGCAAAGAGAGGAATTAGAAATAGTTTTCCAAGGGGGTCTGGCAGTGGGGTAGTGGGGGAGTGGGGTGGGCAGGTGTCCAGCCATCATCCATTAGGACTGGTCTTTGATGTTGCCGGGAGGAGCGAGCGGACAGTCGACTGATTCTTATCCAAATAGTTATTTAAGAAATTCAAATTGTGGTAATTAAAAATGTGCAAAAGGGGCCCACACACACACACACACACACACACGTATGCTGGTATGGTCTGCTGGTAAACCGAAGCCGGCACTTGACATATGGGAGTCACAGAGCCAGAGAGCCTAGAGGGCCTAAAGGGCCAGTAAAATCAGGGCCAGTAACAGCAGCAGAAGGAGCACAAGAAACAGAATGGGAAGGAGAACAAGAGGGTGGGAGAGAGGGAGAGGGGGGGAGAGAGAGAGGGAGGGTGCTAAAACGAGGCCTAGAACCGGTGACGGTGGACAAGAGTAAGAGCTTTGGCTTCGCCTGCGGCTGGCTGTTATTATTTTTGTCACTGACAAAGCAAATCACCAAAAACCAACAAAAGGTCTAACCTCCACCAGTGCCCGCCGCTCTTTCCCCCCCAGCAGCAGCTCCCTTAGCAGCAACAGCTCCATCTCCAGCTCCAGCTCCAGCACAGGCGTAACAAACGACGCCGCAGAAAAAGCCCATGGGCCTAAGCCTAGGCCCAGTCCCTGTCCCTGTCCCTGTCCCCGACTTGTGACCCTCCTCAGACCCACTCTCCACACTGCATGGGTGCTCCTGCTGCTGCTGCCAACTGCGGGGCAATTTTCCTGTTGAATTATGAGGATATTTGTTTCGTCATGAAAGATTGGCCCCGCTACCGGTACGGGTATGGGTATGGGTACGGGTACGGGTGCGAGTCCTCCATTGCCATTACCAGGCTTCTCTTGTAATCCTTACGCACTCCGATCCGTGTCCGTGTCCGGGGCTGGGGTCTGGGTACCAGTCCCAGCCAACGGGGGCAACTGTACATTTCTTTTTTGAAGCTTTCATCTTCTTGTGCTGCTGCTGGCGGCGGCGGCGGGGACATGGAGTTTTCAATTTGCATTGCCCGAGACCCCGGAACCCCAGAACCCAAAGCTCAAGCCCCAAGCTGGCCGCAAAAACGGAGCACCCAGAGGCAGAGCCAGAGCCAGAGGAGAACGGAACAGAATCGTCAACTTTGCCTTCGTCGTGAGCTTACCAAATGCACTGCAAGTGAAATGCACTCCACTGACTTTTGGGGTCGGCTGGGTTCGTGAACCATGACCGAGAACGAGAACGAGAAGGGTAGAGTGCGAGGGGGGTGGGGGGCAATGGGAATCAGGGTGCCACACATGTAACACATGAGTCTTAGCCCAGGCGGCCTGGCCTGGACGATTGCATCTACAATTCATAGAAATTTCAAACGATGCGTAAACGAAAACGGAAAATGCACACAGCAGCAGGCAGCAGGCAGGAGCAGGCGACAACGACAACGTCTGAGGAGGATGACTACGACTAGGACTAGGACTGGGACGAGCAGGCGAAGGACTGCTGGGAGATTCAGTGGGCAGCAGCAGCAGCATCCCGTACAAAGTAAACGAATTGTGGGGCATGGCCAAAAATTGCGTTTGCTGGAAATGCATGGGGGGGAAAGGGGGAATGGGACAGTGGTGGGGTGGTGGGGAGCCGGGGTAGTGGCAACGGAGTGCGAGAGCCAAATCCGACTTTGGTTGATGATGAGTGTCGTTATCGTTTTTGTGGAGTTTGGTTTGTTAGAGGCAACACCCAGCCAGCCAGCCAGCCAGCCAGCCAGCCAGCCAGCACTCCACTGCAGCCAGCATACGTGTCCCTGCCCATCCCCCCTCTAGGATATTCTAACTGCAAGTTGAATTTGCATTTCGATATGTGGCACTGCCCCGAATCTCACTCCGAGTCCGACTCCGAGTCCGACTCCGAGTGCGAGTCCGGGGCCCAGCCCACAAAACAATCAAGAAAAGCAATTGGTGCACTCCACAGATGGAAGTCTCTGTGTGTGTGTGTGTGTGTGTGTGTGTGAGGAGAGGTCCTTCTAGGACTTGGATCGAGCTGTGGGCCGGCCGGAAAGCATCCTCATGGCCACACAGACAGACGACGACGACGACGACTCTGACTCGGATTCGGACTGCGACTCCGACGACGCAGTCGGACGATGATGTAGCTGCACGGATTGATTTACGTTCGAAAAGATTTCTCAACTATGCAGAATCCAAATCTACACACACACACACACACACACCAGGCAGGCAGTCAGGGTACAACTGTACATTTTTCTATATGTTTTGTGCTTCAGTTTGAGTTTCGTTTCTCTGCTTCTCTCTGCTTCTGTTGCGTAGTTTTGCCACCAACGACGACGACTGAGATTTATCAAAAGGTAATTTATATATGTGGGTGTGTGTAATTTATATATGCAACCCTGCACCCCCACCTACCCACCCTGCACCCCTGCACTCTGTGACTTTGTTTGCCCTGCTGTCTGTTTGGCTTTAGTTCTGCTCAGAGTCCCCGACGCCCGATGCCCGAGTGCATTTTGCATTTTATGTACGCAACATTTTTAAGAGTATTTCGTTGAGAATAAATCGCCTGCCCAAGCATGACATATGACCGAAAAGCTTCGAGATGGAGTCGCATCCAAGGCGAGCAAGGAGAGTGGGGGGAATGGGCAAAGTAAATAGTTTTGGGATGCAATCCGAAAGATTTCTCGTTGCTTGATGGGCTGAGTGAGTGCAAAGCAAAACACATAGAAAGAGAAGGGGGGGAGGAACGACTCCTATCCTGTTCCCCTGCCGGGGGCGTAAGCCCACCCCGTAAAACCTTAATCTGAGTGCCAGGCCAAAGCAAATGCATAAATTCAATTTACCGAAAGGGCAGCCGAAAGGAGCAACAAAAAAAAATATGGGAAAAACCAAAAAAAGGAGTTGCATAATTTAACGCCGAGCATCCATGTCCAGCCACATAGCACATCCAACGGATCCATGAGGGATGGGCTACGGCTGGCAGCTCCCGCCATCAATGGGTGCGCTGCGCTGCGGCATGCGAAAAAACATTGCAAATCGAATCGCGAAGCAAGCGACCAACAAACATCCATTGGCTGGGCGGGGCGGCAGGACATACCGAAACGTCAAGAGCACTCCGCCGACAGTTACACGCCTAAGCCCCCCCCCATGAGCAGCACTCTGGAATCGGATGAGGAGTGCGACCACGAGGCCATCATGACACGATGCCATGCCAATGGCCATGTGAATGGTATAAACATTGTTGACATTTGCCAAACCTACTTTAATCACTTTTTAACCCCATTTGATACAGTGTCAACGTATCAGGGCAGGGGCAGGGGCACAGGCAGGGGCCAGGGACACGCTACCGTGGCGGCTCATAAAATGGACAGTCCGCCACTCGACTTGCGTCTGGCGCGAGCACAGCCCACAGCCCAGCCCCACAGCCCCGCCCCAGACATTGCCACATTGAATGCAGGCTGAAAGGCTGCAAAAAAAAAGAGGAGAAAATCAAGCGAGCACACTGACAAAAAATCCCAATGACAAACGCAGAAAGAAAGCAAAAACCAACAAAAGCAAACACACAGCCAAGCGACGGAAAAAAGGCACAAAAAATCCATGGACATTACGGAAAATGGGAGTCCAAATATAAGGGGGGGAAATGATAGCCATAGACATGGACATGGACAGGGACAGGGACAGGGATGCGGACATGGCTGTGGATGTGGATGTGACTGTGGATGGGAATGTGAATGTGGCCCTGGCCTGACCCGTTGGCCCAGCTGCCAAAGCAATTGATTTACTGCACTTTGTTTGCCAAAAATTAATTGAGTTGATGACAAGTGCAATTGATTTATGCGGGACTCAAATGAGTGTGGACAGAACAGACGACGCCTGGATGGATATCAGGGGACATCGGATGGACGCTGCCAAATGGAACTGGAACTGGAACTGGGTCCGTGCTGTGGGCTGGGGGGAGAGGGTTGCTGGCTTGTTTTTTGCCGAAATGGGGGTAATGGGTTGCAGCCATCGGTTACAAAATGCGGGCACCAGATCTACTCATGGATTAACACTATTCCCCGTGCAGTGGAACTTCCGCTGGCCCCAGCTGCAGCCCCAAGTGCAGGTGGCAGTTGCCAGTTGCCAGTTGGCAGGTGTCAAAGCTGAAAAGAAACAGCAGCCTGGCGACAGCAGCCTGGAGAGCCGACTCCCAAAGCCCCTAAGCCCAACCCCGGCTGAAACGGAGCAAAGAATCAGCCTGAGGCATAGCCCCCCGAAGACTCTGCAGCGCAGGCGGCTGCCCCAATCGATGCAGTTCCAAAAGTATTGCCAAAGAGCATTACCAAAGAAACAGTGCCCGTGGCAGGGCTGCGACCCTGGTCCGGGTCCGGGTCCGTGTTGTGTCACGGAAGCGTGCCGCGCACACATGTCGTCCGGCCGGGACTGGGGCCCAGGTTTTAGGCCAAAAAAGCAACACGGCAAAACAGCCGAGGTGGCACAGGGACAGGGACAGGGGACAGACGCAACGGAAATAAGCGCCAAGCGGATGCCAACAAACGAAGCAAATGATTCATTTCCGATGATGCGACAGCGTCCTGCGTTTGCCCCACAGCCGCGGCGCACCGTGTGCCTGCCTCTCCACTGGGTGTGTCGTCTGCCCACCAAAAATTTGCATGAAATGCGAAATCAAACGGCCAGCGGCTGGCTACAACAAATGTAACACACACAGCGCAGGAGCAGGAGCAGGACGCGGACGAGGACCAGCACCAGAAGGGGCACCATTGGACGAATTTGCAGCAGGAGGAGAAGCAGCAGCAGGGGCAGAGGCACAAGCAGAAGCAGTAGCAGGAGAAGTCGTCGTCAGCAGGCGTCGCTGGTGTCACGTTCTCATTCACGTGCAGGTTGACGGACGCCCGTTGCCATATTTTATGACTGCCGCCGGATCGCCCTCTGGCGCTGCGGCTCTTCTCTCTCTCTCTCTCTCTCTCTGTGTCTGTGTGTGTGTGTTATTGATATGCTAACGGTAAATGCTATAGGTGGGCGGACGCGGGGGTGGAGCAGTGGCCACCTCTGGATTTGACGGCTGTGCGGAAGTGGTTAAAGCGGCCTCGCCCCCGACACTGCAGGCTGATGCTGCTGCTGGCGTCGGTGGAGCTGGACGTGGTCGGGCGACATCTGTCGCGGGCGACGTGTGAAATTTTTAGCCAAAAATGTTTGCACCCGTCCCCGTGGCCATTTATAATGCCACCGATGGGTCCAGGTCCAGGTCCAGGTCCAGGTCCAGGTCCAGGTCCAGGTCCAGGTCCCAGCGACGTCGGCGACGGCGACATATTGGAAATCAAAATGTTGACATGCAGCAGGGACAACATTTTTCAATTAAACCGATGACAACACACGACCCCAGTGGGCAAGGGGCTGAGGCAGCAGATGCAAATGATGCCAAGGTTGAGGCCTTTGTGGGGGCTGCAGTTGTTAACATGGTTAATGGATATCCCAGCCGTCCAATCCGCCTGATTTCGTAGCTACTTCTATATACATACCAAAAGAGAGTGTTATCTCTGTAGAACAGGAACACCAGGAACACCAAATGTTAGAGGTTACACGGAAAGTCTAGGTAATGGTGGAATTCGTTGGGAAGGAAGCCGCAGAGTGTAACACAGTGAGAAGAGTCATGGAGAGAAAGCGGCTGCAGAGCGAACAGAATGCTAACAGAGAGCACACAGAGAGCTAACAGAGAGTTAACAGAGAGCTCACAGAAAGCTAACAGACAGATAACCGAAATCTAACAGAGAGAGCGGGACAACAAAGAGAGCAGATCGAGGCAAAATATTTGGTGTATAGAGAGAGGCTTGAGAGAGAAGCGGAACGAATTTTCGAGAGCGCAATTACTTGCATTTCATTAAAGCTAAACACAGCGACCGTTGTTATCGGGAGTTAATCTACAATAATATATGTACATACATGTAGGTATGTACATACAGTATGTCAACTAATTGTTTGCAAAATGAAATAAGTCAGACATTTTCAACTTAAGCATTAAAAATATAAATACAGGCATTATTTGGGAAAATTTTGTTTATTAATTATATTATATATATGTATAAGCTATAGGTATGACAAAAAAAAATTACGAAATTCCAAGCAAAACGTAAAAGAAACGAAGAAAACCAAAAAATGGCACTTTTGACGCTGTCTAATAATTGTTTGCAAAATGCAAACAATAATACTCAAAAATTATGTATCTTTGTAACAACAAGATATAATTGGCTAATATTTTGTATGCATAACATTAGCATCCATAACTGCCCTGAGGCGACGCGACATCGACGATATGTACCTCTATGTTGTAGTATTTAGATATTTCTCCCCACTCCTCATTTATACACTTTATCAAATCAGTTTTTGAACTTGAGGTGACATTTGGCCATCTTTTTCTTGAGCAATGCCCAAAAATTTTTGATAGGATTGAGATCTGGACTCTGCGCAATTCTGGTCAATTCATATTTTTAAATGTCCAACTAGAACTCCTTGATCATTATATCATTAAAAATGCGCAGCTCTCCGACGCCATTAGATGATATACAACCCCACACCATGACTGAGATACTGCCAAATTTGACGGTTGGCACAATGTTTTTGGCCTGGAGTGCTGTGTTTGGCTTCCGCCAAACTTTTCCTGGTCCTTCATTATAATATATCATTATCTTTGTCTCGTCACAAAAAATGATATCGTTCCAAAATTCCGGCGAATTGCTAGAATTTAATATAGCAAAATTCAAGCGCTTTTCAATGTTAACAGAGGATAGCAATGGCTTCTTCCTTGTCACTTATGATGAGTACTTGTGTCGATTCAGTACTTTTTTTATTTTCTCATGGCATATGGTCTTATTGCAAAGTTATTTAATGTCATTCGTCAATTCTCTGAGGCTTTTTTACGGTGTAATTTCAATTGTTTTTAAAACTTCTGCACAGTCCCGCCGAGAAAGATTTGTGGTCTGCCGTCATAGATCGGTAATTCCAGCCTTTTTTTTCTTGTCCGGAAGGTTAATTATATTATAAATTGTTCTAAGTCTAATTTTTTAAGTTTCAGCAAACTCTTTTGCTATTTTTTTATTTTTAAAACGATAATAAACTAATTAAATCAAATAACCTTCAGTGCGTTTTCCAGGAATTGCAAAAATCATGAATAAAAAAAAAGTGACTTGAACCAAAGAAACTTTTAGCAGGAATGAGACCAAGGAAGACTAGAAAAGAGCCCGCGATCGGTCGTTTTCGAATTTTCTGACCCGCTAGTTTTTCTGTGGTATTCTTTCAAGCAGTGTTTGCATTTTGCAAACAATTATTAGACAGCGTCAAAAGTGCCATTTTTTGGTTTTCTTCGTTTCTTTTACGTTTTGCTTGGAATTTCGTAATTTTTTTTTGTCATACCTATAGCTTATACATATATATAATATAATTAATAAACAAAATTTTCCCAAATAATGCCTGTATTTATATTTTTAATGCTAAAGTTGAAATTGTCTGACTTATTTCATTTTGCAAACAATTAGTTGACATACTGTACGTATGTATGACGATGCCGACTGCCTTTCTGCTGCTCTTTCCCTGTGGTCTGCGGTGCGTTGAGCGCAGTGAGTCGCAGCTGTGTAGTGTCGTGCCGATCCTAACTGAACCTGTCTCTCTTTCTGTGAGCTGTGTATGTACACACACATGTATGCAAGTAAATTCACACAAATCTCGCTGGATATGTTAGCTTCGAAGTTTAATGTTGCGAAATGATTCTTAGGTTAGGTCAGCTCTGTTAGCGTACAAATGCCAATAAAATACTCGTTAAATTTGTAAATACACACATGGCGAAATTTAGTTTGTGTTGTGTAAAAAGGAGACCAAACCCATTGGGCGACTGCTGTGCTTTGGGGGCTGATCGGTGAGGCGTCCGTTGGACAACCCTCACTGGCAATTGTTCACAGAATGCGTGGAGCATTTGCCAGTGATTGCTGCCCCGTGTGGGGGGGGGGGGATGGCGGTGTCGGTGGGGTGGTCGATGGGTGCAGGGAGAGCAGTCGCTTTTTGTTAGTTGTTGTTGTCATGGATCGGAACTAATTGACCACCGCCAGGACGACGGTGATGTCGTCCATCTTCTTGTGGCGAGTGGCGCCTGGCGGAGCGGTGCTGCAGGCGGCGGCGCGGGCCATCAGGGCCAGGGTCTCCGCGTACAGATGCATGCGACGGGGATCTGTGCCCCCCGCCAGCTCGTTGATCAGCGACAGCAGGCACCCATCGTCCACATTGTCGAAGAAGCCGTCGGAGGCCAGCAGGAGCATGTCCCCGGACTGGGCGCGGAACTGCTGAACCGACGGCCGGCTGATGTCGCCATAGAGGAAGGTGCCGACGCCCAGGAACGGGGGCGCAGTCGGGCCAGGCGAGACCTGCAGCTGTCCAGCGATCGAGCGGGCAACGATTTGCCCCTTGCGCACCACCAGGAAGCCGCAGCCGCCGATGTTCGTGGCGGTGACGGTGCCCGTGCGGCGGTCCAGGCTGAGCAGGCAACTGTGGCAGCTGGCCAGGACGGGATGCCGCACCTCCTGCACGTCGCAGTGGGCCCGATGCAGCAGCAAGTCCAGGCGCCGCGGATCGTGGCTGGGGCTGAGGGCCAGACGCTCGCACGAGCGCATCAACGAGTTGCTGAACTCCCCGGCGGAGTGGCCTGAGATCCAGCCGCTGTCGGCGCCATCGGCCACGCCCAGAGTGTCGCCGCGGCTGGTGCTGGCCGCGAACCAGGCGTCCGCGCCGTTCTGCCCCAGCTTGGGGCACTCTGCCCGCTGCTTCGGTATGCCGCACACCACGCTCAGCAGCCGCAGCTCCTTCGGCCCGTACAACTTCCAGCCGTGCATGTCCTTTGCCTCCGCCTCAGTCATTTGCTGTTCGTACTCCTCGATGAGGTCCTGCAGCCAGCCGCAGCCCTCGACCAGGGGCTTGAGCAGGCGCACGCTGCCACCGCCGAGCAGGCTCAGGCACTGCGAACCGCCGCAGGTGGCGCGCTGCATCAGGTAGCCGCCTCCGCTGGCGACTCTGCTGACCAGCCGCAGGCCGCCGGTGGAGAGCACGTGAGCCAGCTGGGTTGTGGTGCAGCCCAGCCGGGCTGCCATCGCCCCGCCGCTGGTGCTGGCCTGGCCCATCAACCGACTGCCGTTCGTGGCCGCATTGCGGTAGATGCGAGTGCCGCGTGCTCTGGCCTGCTCCAGCAGATGTGCCCCCTCGGCGGACAGCATGCCGCCGATGGCTGTGCTCCTGGCGATGAGCTCGTCGCCCCGGATGCTGGCCTGCTGGTAGAACTGGGCGCCGCGGCAGCAGCAGGTCTCAAACAGGCGGACGCCCATGGCCACTGCCAGGGCCGCCAGCTGGGCAGTGCCGCGGCGCGAGCGGTGCACCGCGCGGGCACTGCGTGTGACGACGACATCGACCACCTTGCCGCTGCACGAGATGGCCATGTTGACGATTAGCCCGCTGCCGCCCAGCACGATCTTGATTAGGTGGCCGCCGCCGCTGGCCGCCCGCTCGATCATCATCTGCACGCAGGTCAACAGGTGTGTCTCCACCCTCTGGATGCCTGCATTCAATCGCACGAGTCTGTCCATATTCTGCAGGGCACAACGAAACTGCAACAAAGGGGGAGGCAGGAAGGATTAATGAGGATAATGAGCAGCAGCAGCAGCAGCAGCAGCAGCTGTCCCCCAGCTACGTACCATTTCGCTCATTGGAACATCAAACGGTGTGGGACTTTTATTGTGTGCTGTTTGGTTTGTTGCTCGTCCGAGATGAGAAGAAATACTATAAAAACTCTGAAACTCTCTTACAAATGACTAACTCTGATGCCTGCCTCTGATTGCTGTGTGCCGGCCTACTAAGGCCTGAAACAAGCCGCACGAACGGAGTGGCCTGTCTCGGTGCTCTACCTATGAACAGCAGCAGGTCAGGGGGAGGCTTGGCCTTACATTCAGTGCTCCTGCAGAGGCTCTCGCCTGAAGATCTAAGAATGCCTGATGTTCCCTGAAGTTCCCTGGAGTTCCCTGTATTCCTGCATCTATATTTCCATAATCATTTAGCTGGCGCCACTCCCCCACTCCGCGCCCCATCCACAGCACAGTGCACATGGTGCAGCTCTCTCCACTGGCGTGGGGGGCTCAACTCAATTATGCACAATTACGGACACAAACAGATACCAACTGGCAGGAGTGGGCATGGGCATGGGCTTGGTAGGGGTTGGTGTTGGGCTCGGGCTGGGGGAATGAGGTAAGTATGCAGATGATATCTGCACCTCTGGCCCCATACCGGATCCTGGAATGGAATTGTGCAATTTTTTGGTTGCTGGCTATATCCCAGGGTCCCCTATGCAGTTGCCGTTGCAGCTGCAGATGTGGCACTCGAATTGCATGCAGCTCATTGCTTGCCACTCGACGTGGATGAAGTGCTGTGGCATGTGTGGCCTGGGGAACGGAGGCGAACGGAGGCCTGCTGTCAAAATGCCATTGAATTGCTTAAATACTTTCATCGTCGTCATCGTCATCATCGTAGGCATCGCAGTCACCGCTTAATGGTTTGCCTTGTGCCTTTTTTGGTTGCCATGTCTACCCCCGGCTCGGGAGCCCCCAACGGTGCCCAAAAACGATGCTGAAACACATGTGAATGGGGCAGCCAGAATGTTCGGAATGATATGAATAAGGGGCCCTGCTTGAACGACTGGCTGACTGAGTGAATGAGCGAATGAGCGATATGAAGTGCAATCAATGCAAAAATGTTTTCAAGTGCCCAGCCAACCAGCCAGAGCATCCAGCCAGAGCATTCAGAGCAGGAACGAAAGCTAGACAATTCCTGCAGCAGATGCAGTGCCCCATGGGGCTGGGTAATGGCTGTGCCAGGGGAATGGGCACCTATTAGATGATATTCCAGCTCCCACTAGAGAGCAGGGTGCGGGTGTGTGTGTGTGTGGGAGTGTTGGTGTGAAAGGATTATTCACACACTATTGATTTCAAATTGGGTTGACTTCAAATCCGTTTGAATTGACAGCAGCAGCAGCAGCGGCAGCACATGGCAACATCGTTGCCTCCAGATACTGCCTCCAGCTCCAGCCGCTCACTCCTGAGTGCTGTGTGTGTGCTGTGCTGCCGGAAGTTGACTAATGAATTTAATTTGCAGTGGGTGTTGGAGCAAATAGAGCGACAAGCGAATGGAGCGGGGAGGCCGCACTAGACATCAGCGAGGCAGTCAGCCAGGGAACTGACTGATTGACTGACTGTCTGCCATTCGGGCATGCCATGATGCCTCGATGCCTCGATGCTCCGATGCTCCGATGCCTGTTTGTCTATTTGTCTAACTGTTTGCCTCGATGCCGATGCCGTTGCCTGGCTGATGTCTCTGGCTTGGCGCCTGCAAGTAGGCAACTGTTTTTGTTTGCCCACACAATTGATTGACATTGAATGCCACAGCAGGGTATGCAGCATGCCGGATGCAGGAGGTATGCATTAAATGCATCTGCAATTGATTCCATACCAAAGGAAACCAGCAGCACACATTGTCCAGAGTCCACAGACCACACACACGCCTCTCACACTCCCACTCCCACTGCCCCTCTCCCTCTGTCTCTTTTTACAGGCACAAAGGACACAATGGACACCGCTTAGTGTCCTTTTGGGGCCAGCCACAATTGTTGCCTGACCAATGATCAATTTAATAGGAAAACAATATTGATAGCCAAGGGCTCCGTCTCACCGTCTCTCCGTTTCTACCCCAGAGAGACAGAGACAGAGAGAGAGAGTCTTCCACAAAAGCGGCTGCCGGACAGGGCACTTGAAGCCCCTTGAGGCCAGTAACTGAGGCGGCGGCTGCAACTGTTGCTGGGGGGAGGGGCGGGCGGACGTAAGCGGAAGTGTTGCGGTTTCTGGTAAAGATTGAGGCACGGCTCCAGTGTACGGCACTGCACGGCACGGCACCCAAAAAGCCCCAATGGGAGTCCTGGGTTTTGTTTGTTTGCCTGGTTGGTGGGTTTGGACTGGTCGGAAACTTGCTAAACTTTTGGTGTTGTGTTGTAACTAAATTTGAGGCAGACACATGCGAACACACCCAGGACACCGAGGACACCCAGGACACGCAGGACGCCCGGACACACACACACACACACTCGAAAGTCCCGGCAACACTTTCACTTGGCCGAACCCCCCAACCCGTTCGAGCCCTGTTTGGTTTCTTGTGGTTTATTATTCACGCCTGAATTGATTGTAAATTAAAGTTTGCCCAACCCCAGCTCCAGCTCCAGCCCGCACTCCTTGGGCCGTGTGTCCTTCGTGTCGTTGTGCATTTTGAGGTCAGCCTATGCCAAAGTTTTCTTTTGTGTGTGCACTGGGATCTTGGGCCGGGTCCGAGTCCGAGTCCGGCCTTTGTCCGGGCCACTCATCGCCCTTGTCTGCTTGGTCGCTCTCTCTCTCTCCCTCTCTCCATTCCGGGGTGCTCCTCCTGCCAGCTGTGGGTGCTTAGTCCAAGGGTCCTTGCCATATTAGAAGCCAAAAGGCATTCAAGTGCACATAAGACGATTACACATCATTTAACCGACGCACTGCAAAACTATGAGCAGTCCCCCCACAGTCCCCGCAGTTCCCGCACAGTTGCCAGACCCATTGAGGGTCTGTAATTGTTGCTCCTTTGCCTTTGCTCGCTTTTATTGACTGCTGCATATTGATTATAGTTACAATGCCTTCTTGTCTTGCGCCGCCTGCCACACTGCTTGCTGCCCCTGCCACTGCTTTAGGCTCTCATCATCCTGCTTGCTTCCTTCTGCTTACTTCTGCTTACTTCTGCTTCCTTCTGCTTCTGGCCCAAGGAAGTTCATTTTCGCCTTCTGTCGGGCATGACTTGACTTGATTGCTGGCATTTGTCGTTCTTGTTTAAAATTCAATCGCTGCACTCAAGTGTGTACGAGATGTATTCATGTGTACATCTCCGTCTCTCTCTCTCTTTCTCTCTCTCTCCGTCTGTCTGTCTGCATGTGTGTGTGTGCGTTTTGAGACAAAATTAATTTGGTGTTAATAAAGTGAAAGTGTGGCCTTCCATTCACAGTTTGTCTGTGCAAAATTGTTCTCAGTTCTTGGGGGTCTTTAAGGCGGCTTATATTGATTGGCATCCCACAAACTTTAAGCACACACAATCGTTGTGGGTGTGGTGTGGTGTGGTGGGGCAGTGGCGGGGTTTTCTATTCTTGAGGTATTTATTGCCGCTGAGCTTGCTGGAGTGGGTAAATGTGTGTGTGTTTTGGCCCTCATATTGATCGGCATCCCAAAAATTGTAGAGGAATTATTTTAAGTTGAAAATTTGAGTTTTAGTTTTAGTTTCGTTAATTTAATTTTAAGCAAAATATCCTCTAGCTTTGGTTTTTGGTTTCTTCTCAAACAAATTCCCAGAAATGCCGGAAAATTAATGAAGAGTCCTAAGAAGGACATTTGAGAGTTCAGACGGAGAGATGTGACTGGCATTATGTACAGAAAATACTCTCAAGGATTCTTAAGGCAGCCACGAGAAATCTAAACATATTAAGCGAAGATAATTTCGAATCAGAACACCTCTCGAGGGGCCACAGATTTACATGTACTAGAGCACAAAAATGTGATATTTTCAAATATATGTATATGTATCTGTGGCCCCGGGTTTTCCGTAGTTGTTAGATTAATCCAGGACGACAGTGTTAATTAAATTTAATGCTTTATTCGTATTATAGATAATCACTCGGGTTACAGTGAGTGTATGTTTAAATGGCAGTCATGATGCTGGATATATGTACTATTGAATGCTGCGAGAGAGTTTTTGGCACCGAACTGAATGGGCGCCGATCGTTGAACTCTCTTGTTCTCTCCTCTAATCTTTCGACGGCCGCTTCTGGTCTCTCTTTCTGTTACGGGCTCTGTTAGCTTAACAGACTCTGCTGCTATCTGTGGCTGCTCACTGTGGCTTCTCTCCCACATACCTATTCCGTCACGAATATTCTTGAATGTTCTTCCACCGCCCAGACATCGTTGGACGGAGATCTCCAAGCCGATCAGCATTTTCGGACTGTTATCTTGAGCTTCCACTTCGTACAGAGGAATGTACACGGAATGTAATGGAATGTTGTACTGCAGCTGTGGTAGCAGGGTCTTTCTCTGCTCCTGATGCTGTGGCCATGCCACCTGGCCGCTGAATGGGATTGTGGGCAACGTGCGTCAACGGCTGCTTCTTAAGATGCAAAACTTTGGCCACTTGGCCACATTGCTCAAGTGGCATTGAGGCAGGGACGCAGGCATGCACTCGACGGCCCTGGTCCGTGTCCGGGTCCCGGTCCGTGTCCGGGTCCACCTCCTCCGATGCACAGTTGCTGTCTGTCGAGTGCAGGCGGGCGAGTGCTGCGCGAGGGGCTGCTGCTCGGACATCAAAGTTGCCAACTTTCGACTTGAAGAATTTTCGACAAGGCGACTTGGAACTTTTGTTACTTTGCTGCCTAGAGCCGTTGGAAGATACCTGAGCAAAGGCAGAGGGTCAGGTCCAGGTCCAGGTCCAGGCAGAGCAGCAGAAAGCTCTGCCCAAAAAGAAGATGGAATCAGAGCCAGAAGCCAGAAGTTTAATTGTTGTGTGTTGTCCTGTGTCGGCCCGGCCCCTGCTCCGGCTCGTGGCCCTGGAGCGGCGCTCAGGTGTCCTTAGTGGTGTTCTAATTACTAACAAACTTAATTTGCTACAAGTTATTTTCGTGCGGACACCGCCTTGCCCTTGCCCGTACCCGTACCCATTCCCGTGCCTGTCCATGGCCTGCCATGCGCCACAGCGAACTGCATGACCATAACCACTTGAGTCGCCACTCCTTTGCCTTGCCTGGGACTCGGCTGGGGACACTTAAGCCACACGCGGACCCTTCGCGCTGCAGAGAAGGGTTCACGGAAGAGCCTCCAAAGGCTTTGGCAGGTCTTAGGGCCGAAGGAAACTGACCAGAAGATTCTGCACGAGATCAGAAGCAATCTTTTGCATCCAATGAAATCTGTTGCTGACCCTCCACAGTCTGCTGGGGGTTGCCCCCTTCTAATTATTTGCGGACCAACCGCAGGCCAGAGCCAGAGCCATCATCCATTGTCCTTGGGGCCCCTTCCTGCGTTTGTATCACTGGCCACGGCAGTTCTCAACCGCTCAAGGAACGACTCGTGTCTCAAGACTGTGTAGTAGACGCGGTCAGGTCTGAGCTGGGACGCAATGTCCGTTGTAAATTATGCGCTTTGGCTTACAAATTGCATGTGCCTGGCAGCATGAAGCATGTGGCAAGTCAACTGAGTGACTCCTGCCAGGACTGGGACAGGGACTGGGACTGGGACTGGGACTGGCCAGCATCGTCACCTACCCACCTACTGGCAGTCTCCACCTCCATCTTGCTGCATCTTACGAGCATGGTGCATCTTTCGACTAATGCGTGGTCAAAGTTGTTTGCCTGTCCTGACCACCGAGCACCAAGCACGAGAGAGCACGGGGCGGTGTATTCAAATGAGCGGCAACTGGCAACTGGCAACTCTTGTGTGTGTTTTGTGGCACTGCTAAACTGGCGAGGCAACTTTCTTAGACATACTTTTCTTATGGTGCCTGGTCCCTGGTCGCTGGACAGCAGGGCGGCCGCCTCAAAGGCAAATATTTTATGCTTTACGTGGTTGGGTTACTTGAGAAATTACGTGGTCCGTGCACCATGCCTCCTAGGCCACTCCGCCGCCTCCGCCGCAGCTCTTTCATTGTCTTTTGATGGTGTTTCGTCTATGCGACGGGCGGCCTGGGCTCGCTAAGGGTGCGGAGCAGACCTGCATTAGTATTTAACATGAGCTGCCTAAAAGTATGCAAAGTTATTTCTTGTTCGTTGTCTGCCTCTCTCGCTGGCGATACCCTTGTGCTGGTACGCTGCGAGCGTAGAGCCGTTGCTGCGAGAATATGTAACACCTATGATCCTCAAGAGCGGCTACATATATATTTGTGAGCAGCAGGGATCTTGGCAATTATTGCAGCCTGAAAGTAGGCAAGGATACGCACGAAAAGGGCTGGGCAGGGGATGGAAAAATGGAAGAAAATGCTCAAAAATACGACTAAACCTTCTATGATTGATCAGCCAGAAGATCTGGTTGCTCTGGCCATAGCTATTAATAGCAACTTGGGATTTATCCATAGTCTCAGATTTGCTTAAAATAAAAATAAAATAAATCCTTAATTAAAGACAGACTAAATATAGCTGCTAAATAGCCACACCCATGCATACATATAATGCATAAAACACAACACAAATAGAGGGTATCATGCGGTCTGCAGAGCGCCTTCTACTATCCTTAGTTGTGGTGCGGTGGGTTAACTTAATGTTATGTTCTAACTCTAAACGCATTCAACTTGACTTTTTATCTGTAACCGCCCACCACTGCTTGACCCTCGACATTCTCAAGCCCCCACACCCACCGCCCCCACACCCATCGCCCCATTCAGCACAGCACTGTGGACTCCCCTGGAGTCCTTCGGCAAATGCTTTTGTGTACTTAGCGGCAGTCGAAAAAAGTTGTAAAAATCGTGTAAAAAATTCTCGCACACAAAACGTGCAAAATGCGTTTTACTCGTAGATCCAGCAGCAGCAGCAGCACCAGCAGCAGCAGTCGTCCGATCCGGTCCCCTGCTCTGACCGGACTCTAATAATTTATTTTAATGATAATGCATGCGAGCCATTCCGGTGCAGGTTCATGTCCAAATCTAGTTCCTCCTTTTGGGGTTAAGTGAGTGCGTAGTCAGGGTCCGAGATGGGTGGGTTAAGTGTGTGTGTGTGTGTGTGGAGCTGTTTCTCTGCCTAAAACTTTCAACTTACAGAGAGCGCCCCCGATTCAGTTTTCGGGGCATATTGTTCGCCTAATGATATGCCTCAAATATTAAGTGCATGAGACGCCCACTTGGACAGCCACTGGGGACAGTTGGTGGCAGCATCAACGAGCAGTGGACTCGCCTAGCGCCCCATTGTAAAACCCTTTCGGCGGCTTCCAGCTACAAGACAAGTGCAAAGTTTTGCCCACAAAAACTTTTATGGAAGCATAAAACTTGTGCATTTTTCTACAAAACAAAGAAGAAACAACCAAAAAAGAAAAACACCAAAAAACACAAGAACAAAAAAAAAGAAGAAGGCAAAGAAAAAGAAAAGGAAAAACCACGCACACACACACACACACACACACTAACGATGCACAGTTACAGTAGCAACTGAAACAGAGTTGGTCTCACTTTTTTTTCGTAGCCCTCCCGCCCCGCCCCCTGCCACGCTTGTGCCTAAAACAAAATGCAAATAAAAAAGTTTACCCTGCGACGGCCGCTTTTTCCCAGCCACGCTCGCTTTTTTTTCTTGTATTTTTTTATTACTTTCCCAAGAACTACTCTTGGGGGCTGCAGCTGAAGGTTGCCTTGGCTTGCTTTGCTTTGCTGTGGCCAGGCAGCGGCTGGGCTGCTGACCAATGGCAACGCAGCTCCGAGCCAGGCAAGAAAATGTTCCGCAGATTGCAGGCAATTTCAAGCGCTCCCCTTGACTTGGCACATATCGGCGGGCACTGTAGAATAGGTGTGCCAGGCGAAATCAGCAATCAGCCTACGCCCTTTTGGGCTCTAAAAATTATTGAAAATGTTTGCTGATGTTTCCGGGGATCAGCGACAAGGGCCGCGCTCTGGTAAGCGGCGGGATCACTCGGCCAGCAGCTTTCATTCCAACTTGCAGGCACTGCTGCCCCTGTTGGCACCACAATTCCGATGCAAATGTGTGCGTGGCCATCCGCCCCAGCTTAGCTGCCCCGAGTCGCATAAATATCTGCACTTTGTCTGCCATCAGTTGCATCCATTTCGTATTTAATCGGCATTCGCAGACATTTCTCAATCGATAATTGATGTGTAAATAATAAATAAAATAACAGCCCTGGTGTATGGCTCGTCGGAGAGTGTTTTCCAGTTAGTCACGAGTTGGGTTGGGTCTTGCGCCGCCCTATCGGCGCTTGATCACGTCGACCTTCTGCTGGGGAATGCGCTCCCACAGCTGGCGGAAGCCCGCGTCCGACTGGCGCGGATTGAAGTGGGCAATCGTGTCGCGGGTATAGCCCGTCCAGAGGGCTGGTGCCTCCGCGGAGAATTCGCCCTCATCCACTGGATGCGCCTCGTCGTTCGCCAAAGCTGCGTCCTCCATGAACTCCAGCGCCCGAGCCTGTGGAAGCACACTGGCAGGTTGTATTCCTGCTGTGGATTGGCCCGTGGCTTGGGCTAAGACAACTCACCGCAGGGGGGCCGAGTGAGGGGCCCACGAGGAGGACCAGCAGCAGCAGCAGCGGTGGCAGCGGGGGCAGCGGGGTGCAACGGTAGGCCATAGTCAATATTTGGCGAATGGCTCACAACATTTTCCATTGACCAGCGAAACTTGACTGACCAACACACGACAGCGACATCGACAGCGACTTCCAGTCCGACTTCCAATCGGCTCCACGTGTGCCGCATACCGAAAAGCTTCGTTGACCCTGCCCAGTGGTCGGCCCGCGTTTTATTTTTAGCGCAGCGCGTCATTCGCTGCCAGCCCCCGCCCCCAGCTAAGCCCATAGTTTGGCTAAGCACCGAACGGGCCGGGCACCTCTCTCCCACCCCAGCCCAGCAAGCAGTTGACTCATCTGCTTGCTCGCTTTAATGACAGGCCACTGCTTGGCGCAGTGAGCAGCAAACGTTGCACTGAGCGAAAGCTGAGCGACACTGCACTGCTCGAAAATCACAGATCAAAAGTGGATAGCAGCAGGAGAAGTGTTCCAATAATCCCACCGATTAAATTAGCAAATAATTCCCTGCAATGAGCACAGCTGGAAAAACTTCCTCCGGCTGTGGTTAAGTATTTACCAGCGAGTAATTTTGTTCAGTGCTGGCCAGCGCAATTGTTGACAATTTTCGTGCATTTGATTTGTGTGTGTGTTTAGTTTCCATCAATGGCTGTGCAATTTATTGACCAGAACGCCACCAGGACAAAAAAGGTGTCGCCAGTGTCCGGCCATTCGTGTGATGAATGATGTTTGGTGTCTGCTGTCTGCTGTCCGATCGCTGATCGTAAAGCAGAGTGAAATAAAAATATTTATGGGCTGCAAATGGAAATGGAGCAGCCAGAAAGTCAAGTATCAAGAGTCACGATTCGTATTGAGTGCACGACTGACTGCAGTGCGAAATGTTTGCAGCACGGAGTCCTGATACGAATGAGACGTTCCGCTGCCATAAAAAGGCCCAGCTCAGGTGAGTGCAACATCAGTTTCAGTTTCCAGTCTGAGTCCAAACCAAAATGAAGCATTTCCTGGCTGTCTTGGGCCTGCTCCTGGCCCTCAACTGTGCCCTGTCCTCCGCGGCAGATTCCGGTGTAAGTGCCCAGCCACAAGCCTCTCCGACCCAGTGGCAGCTTCCGATATTTCATTCTGATATTTCAGCCGTGCGAACGCGTCTTTAACTCGGCCAAGGGCTTATGCGAAAAGAGATTACTTTTTAAGGATAGCTGCGCAGAGATTGAAAAGGTAAGCGACGCCCAAGAAGCAAGCCAAAAGAACCCCCAACCAATGCATTGCTCCCGCAGGGCCTCGACTTTTTTACGCAGCAGGTGCGAGAGCGCAAATCGCTACTCTGCAAGGCCCCACTTATTGGGCTGCTCTGCAACGTCTGCGCTGACTCGGGCTCGGAAGATTCCGACCCCTCAGATGCTTTGAACGGCACAGCGCCGGCCGAGGAGGCTGCTGCCAGTCCTGCCGCTCGCTCGCTTCGCCAGAGACCCCTGCGAATAGCCAACCTTGAATAGGTGAACGGAACATCCGCCCAGGAGCCCAGCACACATTCTATGCAATTTATTCCCCCCATATGTATCCCCGTTCCCTGCACCTTGGCATGCCAATCGCCTAAATAAATATTCCACCAGCAATGCAATTTTCATGGTTATTATTCTGCCGCCTGGCCGCTCAGTCATCGATCATGGCCAAGCCAGGCCCTGCCCTGCCCCCGCAGCACCCACTAATTTCGTATGCTTAATCACTCGCGTGGATTCCACACACCTTGGCTGAGTTTCAGTGGAAATTCAATTAATCGCAGCCTTATCGGCGCCTGCATCTGCGTGCCACTCCATTCACAGTTCCACTTTCCAGTTCCACTTTCCACTTTCCATTTCCAGTTCAGAGTGGAGACTGTACCCACTGGCCAGTGTATTTAGTGGACACAGTTAGAGATCGTTATCCAATTAGTCAAAAGCTCGTGTAATAAATTGCCCGAATTAAGGTGCGGAATTTTAATTACATAATTTACGCGTGCGTTGCGTGGACATCGATGATGCGATGCGCAAGGGATGGTCCCCGCTTCGCCTTTGGCAGCTACCGAAAACAAACAACAAAAAACAAAACAAAGGCGAAAAGAATCGAGCAAATGAGCGCCGTGCAGTCAAAGTGCGTTTGATAGCTCATCTTAATAGAAAAGTACACGCAATTTGTGCGCGGGGTCATTAGAAAAATGACAGTAATAACAATAATTATGAATTTTATCCGATTAGCGGGCAGCCAGCCAGCCAGCCAGCCAGCGGGCCTGTGTGTGTAAGTCAGAAGTCAGTAGTCAGTGGGGGCTGGGTGCAGGGTGGAGGGTGGAACATATTCAAATATTTAGTGCAATGCGTGCCATTGAACAATTAATTCTTATCTAGTTGGGCTGATGCAACAGTCCCGCACACACACACAGAGAGAGAAGCTCCTCCTTGGCCACTGACTTCTGCTTACTGTGGCATTTCTCACATGTCATTGTCATCGTCATCGTCCTGCTCCTCCTCCTTGTTCCCTGTACCGCCAACTGTGGGCCAATTGCGTGTCAAATGCGCTCAATTTTGTTATGACAATGCGATGTAATTAGAGGCCACGCATAGGCCTGCCACTGCCACTGCCACTGACGATGATGATGAGCCAGCAGCCAAAGCCAAAGCCCCTAATATATGATATCCACCCAGCCACTCCAGTGCGAGTACGAGTCCTGGCGCTTTGGGTGTGTTCGCGCACTTGATAAATATTGTAAATGGCTGCTCAGGCCTGGCCCCCGGATGATGACCGAAGTGTGAATGACAGTGGCCCACCTCAGGGCTCTAAACAGAGGGCTGAGCTGAAAGGGCATTCGCATATCTGAGTACAGAGTTTCCCCACCGCCAGCAGGGAGTGTTTTGTTGCTCTGAAGGAAAGATTTGCAATGCTTAAAATGAGCACCAGATCCGAATGCTGATTCGCAGGGCTCATGCAGCAGATGTTCTTTGGCTGGCACTCAGTTTGGCACTCGTTTTGGTATTCGTATTCATATTCGTTTTGGATTGAGTGCTTTGGCCGAGGCGCATACCTTAAATCTGTGTGGTCGCGGGCGAAAGCGAGTCGCAGGCAACTAATTAAAACCACTTAGCAAATGCTTTCTCAACTGTAAAGTTAGCTATAAACAACGAGCCCCACACAGCCACCCTAGTCGGCCGAGCCGGAGCCCCACACAGGTGTGCAGGGCGAGAGACATATGCAACTTGAAACAAAATTAAAAAGCAAAAAGCAAATAATTTTCATGGCATTTCGCAGCAGTTGTAGAAGCAGCCGCAGCAGCGGCAGTGGACTGCGAAAAAAAAAGAAATGTAAAAAACATGTGGGGAAAACGGCAAGGAAAACATGAAATTCCAGCATAAATCCAAATAATATTACAACACCTGCGAAACCGTTTTGAGTGGGCCAACCAAAAGAGAAAGAGCAAGAGAGGGGGTAGGGGTATGGGCAGGGGGCAGAGGCTGCGGCAGTCAGGGTTTGGGGCATGCACTCACACTCGTGGCAAAAAGGGCTTTTTCTTGAAAAACCGCTCCACTGGAATTAATTAATTCGCCGTTGACGCTGCAGCAAAAAAGCAAAACGCAAAAAATAAACAAGAAATGCGAGAAAAATCAGTCAGCGAAATCAAAAAGATATATGTGTATACAGCCGCGCTCACATGTGTACGTGCACTCAGCCATAGACGAATCCACAGAGCCCCTGCACAGCTAAGCAAATAAATCAGAGATATTCTGTGGCTGTGCCTGTGGCTGGCAGTTCCACAGGAGATCCTCCTGCAGAGCCTGAAGCCTGAAGCCTGAGTCCCGAACTGATCCCAGATCTACATTAACTCCCATTGAACTGCATAAATTCTAAGCGCAAGGAGATGGCTGCCCGGATGTTGCCAAGGCCCCGCCGAATGCGTGTAGCGCAGTGTGAGTATTTGTAGTATTCATTTGGTGAGTGGCGTGAATAAAAATTCAGCTCACCTGCTGCGTGTGTGTGTGTGTGTGTGTGCTCGTACCCTGCGACGCATGTTCAAGCTGCAAACGCATACAATTTTTGATTCTGATTTGCCTCTGTGTGTGTGTGTGTGTGTCTCCAGCTGCAGGTGTAGTGGCACTTGCTGCTCATTTTATGCTTCGATTGGCACAAAAGTGCAGACGCTTTTTGCCACAGCTGAAGCTGAAACTGAAGCTGCCGCCTGCATCAGCAGCAGCAACAGCAGCAGCATCAGAATTTCCATCTGCCACAGCACAGATGGAACGAATGTGCACGCCCAAGTGTCGCTACAGGAGTGAGTGCGAAATGCGCAAGTGCATCCGTCAAAGCGAATCGCAGATCAAAGTTCCCCGGCCAATCGCATTTCAGTGCTGCATACTTTGCGGCTGCCAGCGATAAATGATGGCAGTGAAACATACGGCAACGCTGCCTCCGACGATCTGGTCTGCAGCTTCTACATCGCTTCGATCGAAGTTCGAGAGTCGCTAAAGGGAAGACATTTATTTAATATTTCATTTATTTATTTAAATTATTCACTTATTTATTTATTTTTAGTTATTATATTTATTTATATTTATTTTATTTTTTTATTATTTATTTATTATTTATTTATTTATTTATTTATTTATATATATTTTATTATTATTTATTTAATTTATATATTTACTTATTTCTTTATTATTTATTTTTATTTACTTTTATTTATTTATCTATATTTATTTATTTTAATATTATTTATTTTATTTTATTATTATTTATTTTATTTACTTATTTATTTATTATTAATTTATTTTTCGACTGTAATTCTCTTCATTCCAAGGTCTCCGAATGATCTTTCGATGCCTAAAACACATTGAAATCATAAATTGAAGCCCCCTGAGCGATCTCCACTGTCGTAAAGTCCCAAAAACTCCGCTGAGAGTTTCTGTTTTCGCTGCGTGGCTCAGGCCATGAGCGCGAGATGGGAATCTCTGTGGGGGATGTTCAGTCTCAGTTCATTACCCCGACCGATCGCTGGGGCGTGGAGAGCGAAACGCTTAGGGCCATTAATGAGCCGTGAAGGCATTTCCGATCGCGATGGAAGCGGGCCTATAAAGGGGCCAAGCCGCGTAGATCGCCACCGAACAACCGTAGACGACGCCATGGCATATCCGATCTGTGCGCTGCTGTGCCTCGCTCTGTTGCTGTGCCTGGGCCAGAGCTGCTGGGCGGCTCCCTCGGGCGATGACTTGGCCAAGTTCGGGGAACTGGAGCGCACCATCAAGGAGCTGACCAGCTCCATACTGACGATGAGTGCAGGCGGCGCAGGAGCAGGTGAGTCCCGCCCACGAGCCGCTGATCGATGCCCACCCAATTCCCACGCTCTATGTCCTCCCTGTGCAGGCCTGTTCGAGCGCAGTGCTGGCGATGTCCTGGACGGCCGGGAGGCAGGCAGCAGCGGCTGGCCCGAAGAGAGTCGTGCCTAGGCGCCAGCCCGTCCATGGCCCCCACTCGGCTCAAACTACTAAACGGCGTTTAGCAGCTCTGCAGTTTATCCCTTGAATCCCGTATTTGTATTATAATTTTCTTTTTTTTTTTGGCTCCATTTAATAAAACAGCAACGATAACTGTGATGGCTTCAAGTCTTCTCCACTGATCGCCGCTTTAAGCAGCCAGCAGTCTTGTAAATTCTGGCGAATTGAGGTGCCGCCGCCAGGGCCTGGCCTACATAGCCTACGCTTCAATCCAAGCAGATGACAGCGGCAGGCGGCGGCTGTCGGCGGGTGCAAATTGCCAGCTAAATCTAATCAAGTTAATTTACGCAGCGGCACCCCATTCCACACTGTCCATTGCTCAGTGCTGAGTTCCCACTGGCATTACCCATTACCCATTTCCAATCTCTCGATGCACAGCCGCAAAGCTGAGCGCCAAGGCAAAGACAACGCCTGCGGCTGCTTAAGTGCCCCGATGGCGACTCAATTTGTGGACACGGCCGAAGCACCGCAGCACCGACTCAATTAGCTGCGAAATAGCACTGACTGGGGCGAAGATCAGCTGGCAGAAGCTGCTTGCTGGGCAGTCAGCCATCAGCTGTTGGATCAGCAATGGCTGTGGGCTGTGGGCTGTGGGCTATGGCTGTGGCTGTGCCTCCGAGTGTCGACTGCCGCTTGTCGAGTGCTGAGTGTGTCATAAAATCATTAATACTAATAATAATACTTTAGTTTGGTGTGTGGCAACAACAACTGGCGAGTGTTGCCGCTGGAGCTGCCACTCTGGCCGAGCGGCGGGGGGGCATGAACGGATAAAACAAATCTAAATCAAAGTGTAACCAGATGCTCCGCAGAGCCGCGGCTTCGGCTTCGGCTGCGGTGTGCGGCAGTCACCTCTGATGCGTGCCACAGAACGGTGCGGTCAGTGCGGTCAGTACACCAGCTCCAAGACATTCGATCCGTAGTGCCATATATACATATAGTGATTTTTGTTGTTGGTTTTTTTTCGAGTGCAAAGAAATTTTCGAGGCAAAAATGCACGTGGAGGAGCTGCGCGCCAGTCTGCAGAGCTTCGGCTGGCCGGACTATCTGGTCTTCTGCCTGATGCTGGCCATCTGCGCCGTCATTGGCGTCTACTTCTGCCTGCAGCTGCGCCGCGAGTCCTGCAAGCAGCGGCTCAGCGGCGGCGCCGAGGAGGCGGCCAGCAGTGCAGCCTCCTATCTGGTGGGCGGCAGGCAGATGAAGATATTTCCCATCACCATGTCGCTGATATCGAGGTGGGTAGCGGGGGGGAAAACTCTCTTGGGCTGGGCAAACAAATGCAGGCGAACCACAGGCAAGGAGTCCCCTGAAGTGAAACTCATTCACGACCTACCTCTGAGAGGATCGACGGACGGGCCAGTTCCATTTGGCTGCAGTGGGACGACTCTCCCCCATTTGCTCCAGTTTCTGCCTGTGGCGTTGGGCTTTATTTTTAGCAAACTCGCCGCTCTATCAACGCACCAAATCGGAATGCCTCGTAATTAATAATTGGCCCGCCGGAGCTGGGCTCCAGGGATTGCCTAACGTCGCTAACGAGCCAACTGACCCGCATGCAGGGCATTCAAATGGACGCGCCGCTCAATTGTCCGCGCGACTGAGACTGCGACTGGGACTGGGACTGCGACTAAGATGCTGGGCAATTGAAGCGACGACCCAGCGACGACATTGGTGCTAATTGAATTGTATAAAACGCACTTTGATCTCCCCCGAGAGATGGCAGAGAACGGGCAACGGGGGCGACGGGCGACGGGGGCGACAGTATTGTGAAGGTCAAGGCAATTGGGTGAAAACTCTTTCTTGATTTATTTCCTTTGCTTGCAGCTTCATCTCGGGCATCACGCTGCTGGGCACGCCCACGGAGGTCTACCTGTACGGGGCCCAGTACATGTACATCATGGGCTCCCTGGTGCTGATGGGCTTCTGCATGTACTACCTCTTCCTGCCGGTCTTCCACGAGCTCAACCTGATATCCACCTACAAGGTAAGCCCCCACCTGACTCCCCCTGACTCGCCTCGACTGAGCGCTTACCCCTTGCAGTACCTGGAGCAGCGCTACAATCGCAGCCTGCGGCTCTTCGGCTCCGTCATGTTCATTGTGGCTTCGGTGAGTGTTTCGGGCTGTTACTGAACGTTACTGACTGTTACTTGTGCAGCTGCTGTGGCTGCCGATTGTGATCTACGTGCCGGCGATAGCCTTCAACCAGGCCACCGGGGTGAACATCCACGTGGTGACGCCCGTCGTGTGCGTGGTGTGCATCTTCTACACGTGCATTGGGGGGCTGAAGGCCGTCGTGTGGACGGACGTCATCCAGACCATCATCATGTTCGGGGCGATGGCGCTGGTGCTGATCAAGGGCACGCTGGACATCGGGGGACCGAGCGTCGTGTGGCAGCGGGCCCAGGAGACGGCGCGGCTGGAGAGGCCCAACTTTGCGCCGGACATCACCGAGCGGTACACGTTCTACTCGCTGGTGCTGGGCGGCGTGGCCCACTGGCTCAAGTCGAACGCGATCAGCCAGAACATGATCCAGCGCTACCTGTCGCTGCCCACCCTCCGGGATGCGCGCATCGCGGTGTGGACCTTCATTGGCGGCGTGCTGGCCTTCCTCATGATCTGCGGCTACACGGGGCTGCTCATCTACGCCACCTACGCCCAGTGCGATCCGCTGGAGACCAAGCTGGCCCAGCGCAACGACCAGCTGCTGCCGCTGCTCGTCATGGAGACCCTCGGCTCGTATCCGGGCCTGCCCGGCGTCTTTGTGGCCGGGGTCTTCAGTGCGGCGCTCTCCTCGCTCTCCACCGGCCTCAACTCCCTGTCGGCCGTCGTGCTGGAGGACTTCGTGAAGACCTTCAGGCGCCAGCCGCTCACCGAGGGCCAGACGGCCTTCGTCATGCGCAGCGTGGTCGTCGTCTTCGGCATCGTCTTCGTGGCGCTGGTCTTTGCCGTGGAGAAGCTGGGCGCCGTCCTCCAGCTGACCATCACGCTCTCCTCGGTGGCCAATGGGCCGCTGCTGGGCATCTTCACGGCCGGCGTCATGCTGCCGTGGGTCAACTCCAAGGGGGCGCTGCTCGGCGGCTTCAGCTCGCTGCTGGTCATGGCCTGGATGTGCGTCAGCGCCCAGCGGGACCTGGTCACCGGCCATCTGGTCTACCAGCGCAAGCCCTACTCCACGCTCGGCTGCAACTACACCTTTGCCGGCGAGCCGCGCAGCTTTGCCGCTCTGCCGCTGGACGGTGCCTTCAGGTGAGCTTTGCCTCTTCCCTTCCCTTTGCCTGGCATTCGGTGGCTTAATCTTCATTTTTCTTGCTCGCTGGCAGCCACGAGGCACCCAGCGGGCCCTTCCAGCTGTATCGCATCTCCTATCTCTACTTCACGCTCTTCGGCGCCCTGCTGACCATCGTGGTGGCGCTCGTCACCAGCCTGCTGCTGCGGGAAACGGACCTGGACGCCATCGACACGCGGCTGCTCACGCCCTTCGTGCGCCGCTGGCTGGAGCGACGTCGCCACAGGCAGTCACAGATACCCAAGCAGAAGGCTCCGCCCATCCAGGAGACGGCCACGTGAAGCTGCAGCTGCAGCTGCAGCTGGATGGAGGAGCTGACCAGCAGCTCTGGCTGGATGAATGTTCCTTCGCTAGCTTAGCAAATATTCAAAATAAAACACAATTCATAATTATTTGGGGCCTGCTGCCCGCCAGAAATGCCCAGAAATGGGTTCAAAGCGGTTCCTGCCATCCTCTGTACATAATTAGAAAAATGCCCGCAGTCCTGGACCCACGTACCCGTAGCCAGAGCCGGACTCGGACTCGGACTCAAACCCCTGGCCGCACGCACAGACGACCCGCAAATCAAAGAGCTGCCCCCACTGCCCAAACAGAAAGCGCAAAAGGGAAAAATACAACAGCAGAAACAGAAAATAAAAAGGAGAGAGGGCGTTCCGCCGCATCCCTTGGACGGGAGGCCGCTTTCAAGTGCCAGGCACAAGCGATTGGGTTTTGGGTCAGCTCTCCATCCCTCTCCACCCCTCTCCCTCTCTCCACCCCACCTCTCTGTGGGGCTGCATGTGCCAAAGGCTGCCCCCAAAAAGGGTTCTGGCGTTAGTTTTACTGCTGCCTGCCATTAATTGAATATTTACTGCTTTTCATGTGTGGTCCAACTATTCCCCCCTCCGTTCCCCTGCCTGCTCCTCCTTCTGCTGGGTAGTATTTGTGTGTTTAGGTCGTTTATGCAGCAAATTGAATTGTTAATGAGCTGACAAATGTTTGCAAAATTAGTTTCTGCCCCAGCCACGGACTTGCATCGATGAGCAGGCCCCCCCCCGCAGGGCGTCTCCTCAATCCAAATCCACTTGGCAGCTCTCTCTACAGTTCTCTCTCCATTTCTCTCTCCATTTCTCTCTGCAGTTCTCTCTCTAGCTCTCTCTCTGCAGCTCTCTTAATTAGCCAACTGCAATAATTATTTTGCACACAAAAGACAGCGGCAAAATGTCATCAGAATGCATAATGACAGCATCCGAGCTGGGCCTTTGGACAGGTGCAAATCTCGGCAGAGTGGTAGAAAGGGGTGGGCAGGCACCTCGTGGCATATTCAAAAACTATGTTGTATGCATGGCCAGTGACAGGAGCATGAACAGCAGCAGCAGCAGCAGCAGCAGCAGGTGGAGGGAGGGTCAGGGATTGGGACAGGGACAGGGACAGGGACAGGGACAGCGACAGTTGTCATATGGGTGGATTGTTTTTTGGTCAGGGCAGGAAACGGATGTTGGCAGCGCTAACGTGCCATCCGAGCTGCCGAGCTGCCAAGCTGCCACCACCAGCAACAGCAACAGCAACTGCAGCGGCTCCTGGCCAGCAGCGACAGCGACAGGGACAGCCACAAAGGGCAAACAACTCCTCGCTCTGTTAACTTGTTTATGTCGCCGTGTTGCTTTTGTGTTGCTTTTTTATGCTGGAATATAATTTGCCCACTCCCTTCACTCACTCTCTCTCCATCTCCCTCTCCCCCCATTTCTGGGTGCAGCATGGAGCATATGTGTTCTGCAAATGCCCTCGAATCGGAGTTTGTTCCTTATTTTTTGCCAGCAAGGGAACTGCTGTAAAGCGATCTGCATTTGACTTGAGGCTTTCGTTTTGCCTTAAAAGTTTCCTTTGGATAATATTTGGCGTCTTCTTTTAAGCCAGACTATATACCTCTGGTTTATTTTTATATATATTTTATGTATATATTTTCTTTCTTTTTTTCGATTTCATTTTTCGATTTTATAAATCATAAATTATTGTTTTATTATTTTATTTTGTTAAATAATAATATAATAAATAATAATAATAAATAATATAATAAATTATAATAATAAATAATAATAATAAACAATAATATTAAATAATAATTTTATTATTTTATTATTATTTTATAATATATTATTTTATAATTTATTTCCTTTTGAAATCTTTGGCATCTTTGCTCCATTGCTCCTTCTGTGCTCCCTCGCCATTCTTCTATTTCAAGTTCTTTTAAGGGGTTTATTCAGCATCTAAGACCTTTTACACATCCAAAACCAAATTTGCCTATTTAATATTATTAATTGATATTTAAGTCGCTGCTAAATTGTTGCCATTATTTTTTAAGTATTTCCCGGGAGCCCTGCCGTGAGACTAGATCTCACAGGAATATACATAATACATAATATTTAATGCAGGAATTAGTTTTTTTAATTTTTAAATATTGAATTCCTTTCTTTTTTTTTCTTACTTGCAAACTTCTCCTTTTCCCGCTGGGCTCTTGTATTATTTTTACAATTTTTTTCGCTTCGGAAACTCGATCTATTTTTGTTCTCTCCGATCTTTGCTGTGCTGCTCTGCTGCTGCTTTATTCCATTCGATTGCTGCCCGCTTTAACAGCAAGCATTTACTGTTAGAGCATTCCATCCGCAGCTGTACCTTTGGGACAGTGCCCCGAACAAAGCCACTTGACATGTAGTTCGCCACCTCTGATCCCCTGCCTCGCAGCTGGCACTGGCACTGGCGACTCCAGCCTCCAGCCGCCAGCCATATAAATGCCAGTGACAATTTGCAACGGACTTACCCCTGTGCTTGCCCCAATCCCTCACCCACTCCCACTCAAATAACCCCTGCCTCTGTCCCTGTTCCTGGCCCATTGCCTGGCCCTGCCACTGCCACTGAAGTGTAGTTTCTTTTTTTGCTTGTTTTTGTTTTTTCGTGGAGAGCAGGCACAAAAGTCATTTTTGATTGTTTTCATGAAAATGAGCATAGAAAAATTATAATTAAAATTCATATGGAAATTGTCGGAACAACAAAATGGAGGAGAGAACAATGGGCCATGGTTGGGCTGGGCTGGGCTGATGCTGCTGCTGCTGCTGTTGCTGTAGTAGTTGCCGGCAACCGAAAGATTCCATCTGAAAGGACCCAAGAAATGCACTGCCCTGAAAGGTGGTGGCAAAGGGGCATCTGCGGGTTTATTGTTTGTGGGGAAACATAGGTTCCACACTCACCCGGCCCACACCTCACACCTCTCAGCGCCACCCAGCCCCCCCAGCCTCGTTCTCATGCACACGGCCTGAACAATCTTTTCCTGGCTGCCAAAACAATGTCAGCTTACAGAATTAGAAGGAACGGAACGGCACGGCACGGGTTGTGGTGGGGGTGCCTACCTCTCTCTCTACCTGTGCTCTCCACATTTCCACAATGGTCTGGTCTAGGTCCAGGCCCAGTTACCAGACCCTGGCCCAAACGCATGCCGGCTGCTCATTTTCTTGTTGTCGTTTCATTTTTGGCACTTTTTGTGCGATAAAATATTTAATTATATTCGGCAGCTTCGTTTGTGCATTGTGCGGTCTGCCTTTGGCCCATTTTGCTCTTACATTACCTTGGGGAGAATGGGGATCCAGCGGCTGGACAGGGCTGTGAGGCTGTGGAGGCTGTGGAGAGCCTCTGAAATTACATTTCGAGTGGCTGCCGGAGAGTATGCTATTGCCAGGATTGCCGCCCTTCGCTGGGGGTTCTTTTATTGCATTCGAATACACAAATCTAATGCAAATGCAAATTCTAATTCAAATTCCATCGCGTCTTCAGCCAGTGGCCACTGTGGTGGCCGCCGTTGTCGTTGTGGTGGTCGTCGTCGTCGTTGTCGTGGTCGTCGTTGTGGCGCTCGTCGCCAGCGGCCGCTTGACTATCGTTATCCGAATGCAGCCGGCATGATCCACATGCTCGCCAACGGGCGCTGCCCCAACGCTGGCGAGGCAGAGCAGGGCCAGCAGCAGGAGTGGTGGTGGCATCCGCATCGCATCAGTTTGTCTGCCAAACTGATGGCGGCTCTCGCAGCGCCGTTTGCTTTATAGCCCATCTTGCCCATCTTGGCCAGCAAAAAGCGAGATGGACTGGGCTCTCCGTTCAACTGGAACTGGAAATGGCACTGACACTGAAACTGTAACAATAAACAATCGGGTATGCTGTATCAACAAATGCAAAGCAAAGCAAAGCAAAGCCAAACAAAACAAATTGCAGTCTCACCTCAGTCATGGGTCACGTGCTGCTCCCTCCACTCCCCACTCCCCGCTCACAACTGATCCGTTGCCCGCTCAGCGCTGCTCGGGTCAGATAAACGTAATTTCGTTAATTTCTACTCCGATGGCAATCAACTGGTGACAATCCAAAACAATTCCATCGGCTTGCATTGAACCTTCGCACTATGCGAGTTTTTTTATGGCCAGCTTCCCGCCAGATCAACTCATTCGGGAGAGGAGTATGCGGCAGGGCAATCAAACGGGAAATGTACTTTGGTAGATGCTTTGAGCAGAGCCAAATATAATACAATATAATATAATATAATATAATATAATATAAAATAATATAATACAATATAATATAATTTAATAAATATAATATAATATAATATAATATAATATAATATAATATAATATAATATAATATAATAAAATAAAATATAATATAATATAATATAATATAATATAATATAATATAATATAATATAAAATAATACAATATAAATCTATTTTATAGTTCAATTGACAAATTAATGCGCATAATGCCCCCCCAATAATTAGTAACGAATCCAAACTGGCAATGAATCCCACGAAATCAGAGCATTAAAATCCCATCCCACCCTCTCTCTTTCCCCTTAATAATCGCACTTTCTTATATCTAAACAAATCAATTTCGCCTCCTGCAGTTTTGCCATTTCATAATCTCGCAGGCCAGGCATAAACTTCTCTTATAATTGAGTTGCCAGGCGAAGTCTTCATACGTGAATAAGTATCTTCAGGTGCTTCGCTGTTCAATTGCATTCTAGTTCCTGGCCCTTTTCTGCCTTAGTAGTAATGAAAATGCACTTAATATTCTCTGGGCAAGTTGATTGATTGATTTTTGCTGTGTGCCAATGTTCTCTTTATTCTGAAACTAAGCAGTGCGTATAAGGGCTAGATAGGTAGGGGTTCATCGTGTGGGGGGTCATGCGTATCCAGGGGCCGTGTCCAGCGTTCTGCTAGCCGGAGGCGGCTGTGGTGCTGTGTGGTGGCGGCGGTGGAGCACCGCGTGGTGGCGGGGAGCCCGTTGAGTTGCGATTGTGGCCCACCGGCTGCAGTGCCTGGCCCAGGCCATGGCTCACTCCGGCGGCCGACAGATGCTGAAAGAGAGTGAAATTTTGGGAATTATCTGGGAACAGGTAACTCTCGGGTACTCTCGGGCCTCGCTCACCAGCAGACAGCAGCTCAGGACGAAAGCAAACAGCAGATAGAGACGCATCTTGACGGAGAACAGGCGGCTGGTTCAATGGATGGCATTGGCTTCGAGGCTGCCGCTTATATGGGCCGCTCTCCCATGGCGCAGGGCGCGTCATGCCGCCGTAATTGCGGCCGCAATTCGAATGACACATTAAAAACCTAATTGAGGTGTTGATTTTGTAATATTATTTCAATTGGGAAGCGCAATTATCCAGTGCACTGGAGCCGAGACACTCGCTCCCCAACAGCGGGCTCTGAAACGCTGCCGGAATGTGGGCCTCGCTTTGCCTATTTTTAGCCATTTATATGTACACACATGGAGCCGTTTATCGCCTCCCATATGTACGGGTGTGTGCATGTGGAATTTTAAGATTTCTTCTCTGGTATTAGGTCTATCATTCCGACTTTTGTCATGGACCGAAAGTGGCGCTAAGGAGCCCAGCGACCAAAGCCCACGAGCCGCAGAAGCTATCCACATACATACTGTATGGTTAGTAGCTGCTACATTTGTTTGATTATTATTTATTTATTTATTATTTATGTTGCATTTTTTAATATTCAAAATAAATCTTTTATCTGCTTCCATTTTTTCTGCTCCATCTGTCTCTCCCGCGCTCTCCTTTCTCTTGCTCTAGCTCTTATTGTCTCTGAGATGAAGTCGTCGCATAAGACGGACAGACAGACATGGGCATATCGACTCGGCTATTGGTGCTGATCCAGAATATATATAGTTTATGGCGTCGGAAATGCCTCCCCCTGTGCGTTGCACACGATTCTAAAATATCCCCCAAGTATCCCCTCGAGCACGAGTATGGGGGAACAATCTTTGCATGAACAATCCAAATCATCAATAGAAGATTATTAAACATAAGATCGGTCCAAAGGTCAGCGGGAAAGAGGACAGGAAAGCAGGTCCATGGCATTGTTGCCCTTTAAAAACGCGAACCTTGAATAAACAAACAAAATTAGTGCCAAAAATACATATACATTTAATACATTTAATATATGTATATAAGTATCTGTATATATGTGTGCATATCGCCCATGAAGCAGCCATCGATGGCCCTGCCGACAGGGAAACCGCATTAGCCAGCCACTCAGGCCTTGGCACACGTCCCTATCAATAACGAATAGTAATGCCAAACTAATGAAATGCGTCCCACAATTGATGTCCCTGAAAGCCGTGAGCCAGTCGTGCCTCGTCGCCCGACATTTGATGAACTGCCAGGACATGTCTGGTGCTGGTCCTTGGACTGGGATTGGCATTGGCATTGGCATTGCGATTACGTTCATAAGATAAGCATAAACGTGTCGGGAAACTTTTATTGCCAGTTGCCCACACCCCAAGAAGATGGAGGAATGAAATCATGTAACTGAACTTTGACAGATTTGGCAGTGCGGCAGGGAGGCAGCGGAGTCATAAACTACATTATATGACACCGCAGCAGCAGCAGCAGCAGGTAAGAACTCGAACACGAAACAGAACACCGCAGAACATACGCATAAAAAGCGGCAGGCAGCGAGGGCGCATCCATGGCCCACTTTTATTGGATTTTTATGATAAGCTCTGCGACAGCGGCAGGCAGGCAGGCAGGCGGCAAAAACTTTCTTCCATTGCCGTGTAGATATTTTGTAATATTTTTTGTTTGCTTGGGGATGATTCGAAAAGCACTTTGGGCGCAAATTGCAGCTGTTATCGCTGATTAAATGGCTCAAACAGGGAGAGGGAGGGACTCGCATGTGGGCAGCACACGAATGCGGATATCTGGCGAGTGTCGGAGCGGTGCGCACACAATGCAAATCAAACAAACAATAAATTGAATCAGGATACATTGTTGAATGTAACAGATAGGCTGGGGCGTGCATCCGGAGCCAAGGCAGCTCCCCATCGGAGCAGCAGGCAGAGAGAGGGAGCGGGAGGCGTGCACATCCTGGAGACATTAAGGATATCCTTGAGTAGATGCAATTTTCTAACCAATATAATTCATAAATTTATTTTCAATCCTTTCCGCACATAAATTTTCATATTATGCACACACACACACACAGACACATCGGTCAGCCGGTCAGCCCGCTCGTCCCGCTCCCACAATTCTTTCAGGCCTGCTATTGTCCTGCTGCCATGTCCTATGTCCTGTGTCCTGTGTCCTATGTCCTGTGTCCTGTGTGTGTGTGTGTCTGTGCATTATTATTTGTCGTCGTGCTTGTCATTATTTATATGGGCAGGCGAGAGATAAGTTGCTGCAATTGTGGCCCACACACAGGCGCCGCCCCAGCCCCAGCCCCACACCGCACCACGCACCTCAAGCCACATCCTACGCCCATCTTGCCGGCAGGATGCAGTCCAGGTCCTGGCAATTACACAAGCCCAGAGAAACAGGCCCACAGAGATGTCCTTCCTCTGTTCTCGGTTCTCTGTTCTGTTTGTTGGCCCAAAGATTTTGATTTATAAATGCCAACACCGACCCGTTCGCCTCCTGCCCGCTGCCCTGCTTTGCCCTGCTTCGCCCTGCTTTGCCCTGCTTCCCCTGCTTTGCCTTGCTGGCAACTCCTGCCCCAGGAAGTTGCAGTTACTTTTGCTGACAAACGTCCCCAGGTCCTGTGACTGGGCTCAGCGGCGGCTCAGCGGAGAGTGCAACTCAAGTGGCCATTAATATATCAGTTCAATTCATATTTGAAATTTTGCATTTCCTACCAGGACGAAGACCCTGACCGCCCGCCCTGCCTGCCCTGCAGACCTCGGCACAGATCCTTGTCCAGCAGCCTCCAGCCTCCCGCCCACGCATACGATTATGATTTGTGTCTTACTTAATGCACAGACGCACCAACTTTTGGGCGCACTGAGAGAATGCCAGAGGCGCTCTTTGGGCGCTCAGCTTGGATGCCTGTACGGCCTGTGGCATGGCCAGGCGCTGGTTTTCTCCGAGTGCATTGAGTGCATTGCCAGGCCGAGTTGCTGGCCCCGTCTCAATCTGATTGATTTAGAATTCCAATTGAGACTGCATGAAATATGTTTGCTTCGTGTCTGGCTTCTGCCTGATGTCGGCTGTGACTCCTTCCTGAGCTGTTGCGCTGCCCTGCTGCCCGGCTGGCCTCCGGTCCCGGTCCTCCACATTTATGCATGGGCATATCCTTTTGCGAAATTTGCATTTTCCAACAATTGCAAACGGCAGCAGCAGCAGCAGCAGCAAGAGAACGAGGAACAGCAACAGCAGCAGCAGCAGCAGCAGGACAACGACAACGACGACGATGACGACGACTTATTGGTATTTCATTGATTTATGACACTTGTGAAACAATTTGGAAAATCACAGATTAGCAGCCCAGAGCCAGGAGTTTCGAGCACGGCACTAATTACACCCTACGCCTCATTGGCCCGGCACCTTCGCACCGCTTGGGCTTGGGCTTGGGCTTCTGTTGCTTGTGGGGCTTCTGGGGCTCTGGGGCTCTGTGGCTCTTACTCTCACCTTGGAGACGGTAAACCTCTTAGTGCATTTGCCCGAGCAACGAGCAACGAGTGGCGGGAGAGGCATTCTTTGAACTTTGTCATGTAAATGGCTCTGGCAGAGCTGGCAATTAATTGCACACTCCCCGAGTGGCGCTCGGGTGGGCGCCCAGCTAAGTAGAGGGCACGCAGCCAGTGGAATATTTTACCTAAATGCCCAAAATAAAACTAAATACATTTGCAGCATTTTATTTGTTGGCTTTGGCCCTGCTGTTCGCCTAAACGAGAGTGAGGATGAGTGGTGCAGGGTGCAGGGTGTGGGATTCTTCTATCAATCATGCCTATTAATCAGAGCCTTTTCCGCAACCACAAAAAAATGCTCCTACTAGTTTTATTCATTTATTCATGGTCGCATTGGCTGGCTGCTCTCTGGCTGCCTCCGGCCACGGCAGCTGCTGCAAGCCACTGACACTTGATGGCGGACAGCCAACCGATAGAGGACTGAGCCAATAAACAGGCTTCAGGCATCAATCGGTCATTGGTTTGGGCCCAAAGTCTCTGTCGCATGGTAGTAGCTTTCAATCAATGCCTCAGTCATTGGCTATGATCATTCAGAGTGCTGTACCGCAGGTGTAGAGCATCGGCAAGTGTCTGCCAGGCCGAACGGCATCCGCATGGAAGGCTGCTCCTTCTTCATCATCATCATCTGTAACTCCATCTCCATTTCCATCTTCCTGAGGCATTCCCTATCAGCAGTGGAGACCTGCCTCGAGTGCAGTCGAACAATTGAACTTCCCTCCCCCCCGGGCACAGCACCGTCTTCCCTGCTGCCCCTTCCGACCGGGCATCGTCTTTGCCAACTGCGACTCCAACTGAGATTTATATGTCAGCCGAAAGGGGTGGGCTGGGGCTGTGGCTGGGGCTGGGCGACCATTGTGCAGCCCTCTTTGCACGGCTGTACGTGCAGTGATTAGAGTGCCGGGCTACAAACGATTTGTTGCATGTTGTTGCAATTGATTGTTGCAATTTCAATTTTGAATTATGAGGCTGCCTGCCAAAGGGGCCAAGGCGCAGCCACTGCCCATCGCCCATCGCCCATCGGCCATTGCCATTGCCTTTGGCAGCCTTGCATCCGTTTCCGTTTGCCTGCCACTACCCCACTTGCCCTCCCTCTCGCTCTGTGTCTGTGTGCTTGTGTGTGGGTGACGTTTTGCATGTTAAGCCTCAGTGCTGGGACTCCCTGGCTCTGTGCAATGTGTTGCAAGTTGCATTGGCAGCGTCATTCAAGTGTTCAGTGATTTATTGAATGCCGTTGGAGTTGTTGTTTCTGCTGCTGCTGCTGCTGCTGCTGCCATTGTTGCCCTGCATCCAACATCCTCTGCTCGGCGCTGCTCCCCTGTCTGTGCTCCTCTGAGATTAGCACAATGGCTTTGAGCACTTTTGACAGCCAAGATTTGTTTATGCCCGGCCAGACTCTGCCCGTTCCAGGCGTCTGAGAGATGTCCTTATCTTGCGGCATGTTGTTGTTGTTGGTGGGGGGTTGCCGGGGTGTCCGTGATTCATGTCTTTGCATATTGGTAACAAATTTGTGGTAATTGATTTGAAATTGATTAATTAAGTCTCCCCCTTTGCTGGCCGTCTGTCTGAGGCTCTTTAAACGTTTGCCAAAGCAGCCTCAGCCTCAGATGCTGCGGGGTGGAGCCTGAGGAGACCTCCAGAGCCCGACATTTAACCATCAAGCGTCAAAGCCATCAACCGCATGCAGCAGCCACAAATGGCGGCATCAGCCTGCCTGCCGCATTCTGTAGCTCCCTCTCCCTCTCCCTCTCTCTCTCTCTCTCTGTGTTTGTGCTTGCCACCAAGTGTGTGTGTTGGCGCAGCGTGTGTGTGTGTTAGAGCGGCTTGTTTGAACGTTATCGACACGATTTTGACATATTGAATAACAGTCAAATGTTGCCAACAGCCAGGCCAGACAACACGACAGACGTCTGGCTCCAGGACCAAAGCTGCTCCGGCTCCTGCTTGTGCTGCTGCCCCCTGCTGCTCTGGCTTGCGGCTCCTCTGGCGCGCATGTTTGTGGCTGGCATTTTGGCATCCAGCTGCCAAATGGTGCATATGGGCCACAGGCCACACAGCGAGGCACAAGGCACCCGGCACCAGGCACCCGGCACCAGTCATAGCCAAAAATATGCCAGAATCGCTGCCTGGCCCGCCCTTGCGGACCCGCAAACTCAGTGTTCGAGTGTGTTGACACATGGCCTCTGCCCTGGCGGGCTACAGGGTGTTAACATACATCAAATATTGACAGTTTGCTTAGCTGCCGCACTCCCGCACTCCCACACTACAGAGCCCAGAGCCCAGAGTCCTGGCCCTCGTCCTGGCTGTGGCCCTGCAATCAATCCCTGCACCGCAAGAGTGTCTGGCTGTGTGGCTCTGTGGATGAGGCGCCAAACTGTTGCATAGCCCAGGGCGCTGCCAGGGAGTGTCTGCTCGGCAGCAGATTGATCGAAAGATATGGCAAGTATATGCCAGATACTGAGCCATTGTCCACTCCAGCCCCCGTCCAAGCACTTTGCATAATGCTCGTGCCGTACCTCGCCCCTCGTGGACTACTCTGGTATATTGTCTGCCTGAGAAATATATCAAAATATTCGTTTGTTGCATTGCCAATCCATTTATTGGGCGTATTCGGCGCTTGCTTTTTATCCAGAGCTGCGGTATAAAATGCTTCAACGTTGCCTTTGCTTTTGCTTGGAATTTTCTTTGGTTCGCTTTAGGCGCAGCAAATAAATCTGTGCCTGGGAGTGCTGTGGTTATGATTTATCAATGCTTTTAGCTGCAGCCAATGGGGGACGGTGGCGAATTTGCATAAGACGCTGCTTCCAAATGGAAAGTGTCAATCGGGGGCTGCAGTCGAACTGCGGGAGGAGCTCTGCTGCCCTGTCCCCCTGTCATGATTAATGGCTGTGATTTTTTCATATTATCCGCCGAGTCTGAAATTGTAATTTAATTTAGAGGCAGCCCAGCCCATTCGCCCACGCTCCACGCTCTCCACTCTCCGCCAAGGGCTCTATGCAAATGAGCAGCTTTGTGTTTTAAGCCCAGGACTAAGTGGGAGAGGAGTCCGGGGTCCGGGGCTCGGGGTCCGTGCCCAGAGACAATTGTCAATTGCATATCCTTTTCGCATTAATATTTCATTAACAACATTTGGCGGAAGTTTGATCTTCTGCATCAATGGTTTGTAAAATTGACTTGCCTCAGAAACAGCAGCAACAACAACAACAACAGCGACAAGGCAGCAAAGTTTGAACTGTGCTGCCACCACCGACCCACCCACAACAAGCACAGCGACAGCAACTGGCGGAGAAGGCCACCCATGGATGCCCTTGCAGGCACAGCATTTAGGCATAAATACCTGGGATATATGCACAACCGATATCGGGCCACATATGCTGACAGGAGTGACTACAATTCCCAGCTTTATCTCTAGCAGCAATCGTGTGTTCTTCTACCCTTGCCTTTACCCCTGTCCCCACCTGATGGGTGCTGCAGCATTTCGCTGACTGCTCAGCGAATGCGCCATACCCTCGGCAAGGGTATTCCAGCGGGCACACAATGTTGCCTTATTAGATTAATTTCATTTGAGTTTTATTTTTTGTGGCTCGGCGCTCGGCTCTTGGCTCTCGGCGTAATCATCCTGTTGATTCAAAACAACGTCCCTGGCTGGCCCTGCCCCTGACTTGGCTTCCCCCTCTTGCCATTCCGCCACCACCTCGCTGTCGAGTTATGCAAATTTTCCTTTTCCATCTATTCCCGTTCTGTGCTGTTTTTTTTTTTGGCAACCCTCAGAGAGCTCTACTTTCAATTTGGCTCCGCGCTGCCCTGCTCTGCTCTGCTCTGCCGTAATTTTCATTATTTATATTTTTTCCATTTTACTGATTATGATTTAAAGCCGCGTCTTTGCCTCACATCCACTCCCATTTACATTCCTCCTTCCCAGCCATCGCACTGATTGCCGCGTATCAATTTCGCCAGCAGTTTGCCAATTTTTCAAACAATAAGAAAAAAAAACTCTGCCGCTCCGCGCCACAATTTTAAATAAGCCATTAACCACAGTCGAGCTACGGGGCCGCCAGTCGCCAGTCGCGGGTCGCGGATCGAAGTTGCGGGGTCGCCGATGTTCAATATATCACAAGAAATTTAAAGAGGCCACATTTGAGGCGAGGGCAGTTCGCAGGGTTCGCAGGGTTCCTTCGGTTCGAGTAGGAAATGCAAAGAGAGCGACAACCACGCGAACAGCCAAGGAAAATGCCTAATTAATGATGGAAATAGTTTTTTACTTAGCAGAACAATCAGCAGTAAATGTTAAGTAAATTCAAGCAATTAAATAAAATAAAATAAAATAATAAGCAATTAAATAAATGATTGCCAGAAGAGTAAATTCTTTTTAATATATTTATGTATTTTTTTCCATTAAGCCATTTGCTTATTTTCCTCTGCCATATATAAAATAATAATATCTTGAATGGGAACCACAGTTCGAAATGCATTCAATATGTTACAGCCCTGTTCCCTTATTCCACTCGCAGCGCTCTCCGCTAGTGCCAACTTCTCATGCGACCCTCGCACGGGGCCAGCCCGCTTGGCAACATGACTGATATTTGCATGATGCCCGCTAACTACGCCTGTCAAGTGGGATTTTGTGCGATTTTTCTTGTAAGCGAGCGCGACCCCCGTATTGAACGAACCCAATCCGCACCCCAGGTCTGTCCTCCGCCTCGTCTGCGGCCTTGGTGGGGTGGTGTCTTAGGTGGCTGGCTGGCTGTGTGGCTGGGTGGTTGGGTGGTGTTGGTGCGGCGGCATGCATGCCGAAAATTGCGTTGTTTTGCGTGTAACCGCGCGTGGTAATCAAACACGCAGTGTGGCTCGCGATCCGCCTGTTGGCTGGATGCGTGGAGGCTGTGGGGGAGAATTCGCGTGCTGAAAACGTTGGGTGGGGGCCGGGGCAGGGGCAGGGGGGGAGTTCTGTGGGTGAGCCTTCGGCTTTAGCCTTGGCTTTGGCGTGCCGTCGTCAATGTCGCTGCTGCTTTGGTTTGCCTCGTCTCTGCTACTTTTTGTTTGTTGCTTTTTTTATTTGTAGCCAAAAAGAATACCCTTTGCATGGGGCATGGGGCATGAGGCAGACGAGGCACAGCAAGGATTGCGGAATATTTTTTAATATTTTCAAACAATTTCTGTAGACCATTCGAGCGGTTTCCTCTCAATAAATCAGCAAATAAAAATAAATAAAAATATATTTTATTATTGCACATATATTTAAAAATATCCGTAAATAAATGTAACAAAAATAACTGAATTAATAAATAAATATCCTCGCATAAAATCCAAGCGCAGGGTATCCACATGTCGATGCCCTGGCCTGCTTTTTGCTACCCTGCGCTCTGCAGTGGCATATGCCGCAGGCTGCCCTTCGCTCGCTCGCCTGTGTGCGCGGGGGGGGGGGGTGGGGGGGCTGATGATGAGGCCCTCGCGCTTTTCGCGGCTGTTCGCAAATATGTTGCCAATTCGGCGGCGCATTGACGTTTGCCGTTTGCCTTTTGTTTGACGTCTCCGTCTTCGTCCGTGGGCATCAGAATCATCCTCGTCGTCCTCCTCGTCGTCGTCAACAGCTCAACTTAAGTTGCTAACGAGCTGCTGCGCGGCTTTTGCCATCGGCGGCTGCCGCAACATTAATAAAAATAAAAGGAAGTAGAATGAAAAAAAATTTTCATTTTTCTTTTTTTTTTTTCTTTGCACTTCATATGCTTTGGGCCTTTCGCTGGGGGGTGGGGTGCTCCATTTTTTGTGTAATTTTTCAAATATTGTTCAATTTGCAAACGCGCGTTTAACGATGTGTGCGTAATTTAAGTGGTGCTGAGTGACGGTGTGGGCTGGTGGTGCAGAGGCGCCTTTTGAGGTTTCACTTTGATGCTGCCCCACCCACACACAGCGCCACGCAACAAAAAAAAAGTGGGCATTCGAGGCATATTGTGCAATCGCTTGTGCCATCAATGGAATATGATTTAATTAATTTGATTAAACATTTTAATTGTATTGATGGGCGGGCGCTGCAAAATCTCAAAGCACCAAAGGCGAGTGCCCTGAACGGCCAGACCATCACATAAACATTTCGCAAAAAGTACAAAAAATACGCGCACAAAGCCAGCAAAATTTCAGTGCAGCCAATGGAAATTATTTATTTTCACTGCCTTGTCCAGAATTGCATTGTTTCAATCGAAGGGGGCAATAATGCGCATCAAAGCTGATTAATCAGGGGGAAATCTCGCACAGAACTGTGGAATTTTAGAGGCATCTGGGGTTGGCATCATCTGCCCATCTGAAGTCAACTATTAAAGAACTTTATTATTATTTTTATATTTTATTTTATCTATGCAAATACGTTGATTATTTTCGATCGCTCAGCCATGCACTGCAGACATTTTGCTGCCCATTGTCGACCTTCACTCCTGCTCAAAGCCCGCTCGCTGTCTGCCCAAAGAACTGCTGCTGTGCCCCTAACTTTGCTCACTTCTGTGGATTTTCAGCTGCAGTTCCGCTTGGTGGCCACTTAAACAGTTGCTCCCCACCACCCTGCTTAAATCTTATCATGTAATTACCGCCAGTTGGCTTCCAGAGACACATCCTCCCAGCCACAGACTGCGGACTGCGGACTGCGACCACGTCCGTGATTTGTTCAGCCGGCCAGCGCACATGAATCCAGCAGCTCCTTCTTGGGACAGCCACCACCCGCTGACCAGGGCGATGCAGATGCAGATGGTGAGATGGGGGCGTGGCCAGACCGGGACAGACCCGACCAGAAGTGTCCACCATCCTGCTGCTCCTTCTGCTGCTGCTGGGGCCAACTGCTGGGCATTGCGTGTATTACAATAATTTTTAATTACCGGCGTAAACGTAATTATGAATTTTTATTTCGCATTTGCTCTCTGTTTCTGCGTCTAAAAATGTTCGCCTGCCCCCCCGCCAGCACTCTCCTCACTCTCCTTACCCTCCATTTTTTTTCGCAAGTTTTTCTTCTGCTGTTTTTTTTTGCGCGAGTTTTTCTTTTCGTTTTTTCGCAGTATATTTTTTGTGTGGTTCTGCCTGGCGCTGATCCGGTCCATGATATGCACAAAGGTTTCAGATGTGGAAATTTTCGCGGGGATGTGCAGCGGGCAGAAGTGGCAGGGGGTGGGGGGGTGGTGGTGGGAGAGTGTGTGGCAGGGCGGCCAGATTTTAGCTTTTCTTAGAAATGCAAAAGAAGGAAGAGGGCTGAGGGCTGTGGGGTGAGGGCTGAGGAGGCTGGGGCGGCGATGTCACAATCACAAGGCGCGACCGGTTGCACGCAATTATCACAAGTGACGTGGAGCGGATATGCTGGCCGCCCCCACCCATTGTCACCCCCTCAAAGCGTAATCTGCCGCCGTTCCCCGTCGCGCCCCACATCCGTCCCGCACTTCATCAAGGGTCCGTGGCAGCGAATAAAACAATAAGTGCTGCATGCTTTCAGGCGCCACTGCGCCAAATGCTGCTGCACGGCAGCCAAATGGTTGTGGCAGGGGGTAGGGAACCCCCCTACCACCTCCCACAAAGTGGGCTGTTGCATGGGTGAGGTTTTGGGGCACGGCCTCAGATTTTTATGGTTGCCCGCAGCGTCGGGCGCCTCATTACTGGTGGAAGAAGAATGGTGGCAGGACCTGCCAGCAGGAGGAGGAGCAGCAGCAGCAGCAGCAGCAGCGAGTTGGTCGTCAGCTCATCAGCCTTAACCCTTTTCCGCCAGCGCTTCTCGCGTCTCTCGCCCACAACTGCCAGTTCCTCTCTCGCTCTCCAGCTCTCCCTTGTTCCTTTACTCTGGCAGTCTCTTTCCTTCTCTGTGCCTTGATATTCTTTTTGTTTTTTGTGTTGTAGTTTAAGCTGACGCTGCTGCTGCTGGTGCTGCCGCGTTGCATTTTTAGCTTCTTCATTGCGCTTAAGGACTTTTGACTTTTGTTTTATTAGTTGTGACCTGTGCCAACCCACCAAGCAGCCAGCCCACCCCACCCCACTGCTTAACGAGAACCCAAACGGGGACTGTGGGGGCGGTGGCGGTGGCAGGGTCCCTGTCGCGGACTTCTTACTTATCCAACTCATTTTTTCTGTGTGTGTTTGTGCCCAGTGTGTGTATTATTTCTTTTTTCTCTCCTTTCCTCTGGTGCTATGTCTCTGTCTCTGTCAGTGTCTCTGTCTCTGTCCCTGTCCCTGTCCCTGTCTACTGTAGTATTTCTCATATTTTTAATTTCTGCACTTTGTCCCTATTTATCCTGGCGTTGGCAGTTTTTAATTTCTCTGCTTTTCCGGTGCAAAGTTAATGAATAATTGTGCGCACTTTTGCGGCAAACGGAGACGGCGACAGCGGCAGCGTCATTCTTCTTCCTCTCCCTCTCCCTCGCTCTCTCTCGTATGTGTGTGTGAGCGAGAGGGGCAGATAGTGCCACATAGTGAATAGAGAGAGAGGGAGAGAGAGCGGGAGAGAGAGATGGAGATATAGTGGCGCTCTGAATGGCGCAAAGTGTGATTGCATCCGGCGCCTTAATGAGTTCTTGATTTAATTCTTTTTTAGCTGCCTTTCGTTTCGGTTTTCTTCTTCACACCCCCTGCTCTCGCCATGCTCTCCTGCTCCTTTTCTATTTGCCCTATAAAACCCTCCGCCACCCACCCCCCAAAAACCCCACATTCCCCATGAGCTGACGTTGATTTCTTGCCATTTGCAGCGTCCAGAGCCGATGTCGCCTTTCAGTGTCACAGTGCCTGGAAATTGGTTGCAGCGAGTGCAGAATGGAGAACAGAAAACACAGAGAACCGAGAGCAGAGAGTGGAGAACTGAGAGCGTGCAAAAAGTGCAGCGAAACGGAAACGGAAATAAGCTAGCAGCCAAAATGGAGAGCACAGCTCAGCGATGGAGAGAGAGAGAGAGAGCAGCAGCGTCAAGTGAAGTCCAGAAGTAAGGCGGAATGCGGCTGGAAGAGAGCTGTAGAATTCCGAACGAAAGAGTCAGCAAGTGAGCTGGAAAGAGAGGTCAGCAGGGAGCTCCAGGAAGAGTCAAGAGAAGGATCTTCTAAGGAAAACCTTCAAGGAGAGTAGGGCACTGAGCTGCTCATTGGGTATTAATATAAGCGGCAAGAGGAGGGCGGGAAGAGTAGACCCAAAGCAACAGCAAGCCCTAGAGAATGTGCGAGGAGTGCAGAAAAGAGGGCAAAAAGAAGAGTTAACTTGTTAACTGGCTTTGAGGCAGGCAGGGACAGATGCTTCAAGCTCATCGACACTAATTTGCCTTCAATGAAGTACGACCCAATGAAGCTCTCGAGAGTCGCGAGTCTGCCATTCCGTGCACCGCCTGCCTGCTTCAGTTGCAGCTTCTTCGCACTGCTCTCTCCCTGAGAAGTGCGTGACCAAAGGGGAACAACAAAGGCAGGACAATGGCCAGGTGAGAGGCGACAAAGGACACAAAAAGGCAAACTCAATGGCAGCAAGCGACACAAAACGCAACGCAACGGAATCAAACTGAAGTGCCAAAACGACAGTGAATGGCAAATACCCCAACGGCAATACTGGCGGACTGGGTGGCCAAGGAGCCCGGCCAGGGAAGGGCAAGACTCTGCCACTAAGCCCCGGCCAGCTGCAGAAGGGACAGTCGTCCGCTGTCCGTTGTCCTTGCTGGCAAAGCCAATGCGTAATCAAAGTGCCCAAACAGAACAGAACAGAACAGAACAGAAGGGCAGAAGGCAGGAGAACCAAAAGCAGAACCAAAAGCAGAACCAGAACCAGGACCCACAATCCAGACGACGCCACATCGTCGTCGTCGTCTTAGGTGGATCAGCATCTGCATCAGGAGCAGCAGCAGCAGCAGCAGGAGGAGAGGGAGCAGCATCCAGGAGCTAGATCTGGAGCCTGCATGAGTCCGTCCGTCCGTCTGTCCGCTCGTCTGCCGTCGGCCTGTCAGACACAATGAGCATCATTGTGTTTTAAGTGCGTTTGTTGTCCGGGACCGGGACCCGGACCGGGTCTGCTCTGGTCTGCTCTGGTCTGCTCTGGTCTGCCATCCCCAGCCACAAACCATCCCGCACCGAGTTCGGTTGTTTATTTATTCTTTTTCTTTGTCATCTACATTTTTGGCATTGGTTGGCCATGTATTTCCGTTTATTCCCCCTCCCCCCCCCGCCCAGCGGTAGCTCTCCTTTTTTGGGTCCTGCACAAGAAAGTGGCCAGCCACCAGGCAGACACTTTACTTTTTGCCATTGTCTCCGTTTCTGCAAGTCCCTTGTCCCTCGTCCTGGGCTCTGGGCTCTGGGCTCCCCCGTTCACCGATTGCCAAATGAAAAGCGTTTTCAAATTAATTGATTAAAGTCCATTACAAGTTGCTCCGAAATGACAGTGGCAATTGTATGAGAAATGACTGCAAAGGACTCTCGCTCGGACAACGGAGCTGCCAAATGGGATTGGGCAGGGCGATGGAGTGGCAGTGGCAGTGGGAGTGAGGGTGGGTTCTGGACATTGTCCGATGAGGTGATCCACTCGGAGGAGAGGCAAGCAGCAGCAGCAGGGGGACTACACATATGGCAAGGCTCATTGATTCTGTGGACATTAAGGAGGGTCACCAAAGGAATGGGGACAGCGGCCGCTTCTAATGGAAATGGTTTGGGATGCAGGAGAGCAGCAACCGAGCTGGGACATATTCAAACCTGAGAGTTTAAACTGGCATATATATAGATAGAACGAGGAATATATATTAACGAAGCTTCGGCATTAGTTGTGAATGAATTCCGGGCAAGATGTTTGCACATTTTTGCACTTTTCGCTGGCCAATAAGCCAAGCGAAATTGGCTTAGAATCTTGTGCTGGAAAGCAGTCAATCACATGCGGAATCCAGTTGGAATTTCCTCATTTGAGCAGACCCAAATCAGAGCTCCCGAGCCACTTACAGCACACCTTGGCCCGGGCAAAAGACAGCGCCACAGTTCGGGCGGTGGGGGCTGCATCTTCAAGTAGTTGCGCCCGCACAAACGGGGAGGAAGGAGGCCAAGTGGGTGGGGCTGTTGGGTTTTATTTATGTACGGCTGGCCAAAGGAATGCCCAGGCAATTTCTCAAAAGCCAAACACAACTCGGTGAGCGACTGTCAGGCAGTGTCCTGGCTACAGGCAGGAAATGGAAGTGGAAGTGGCAGTGGATGTGGATGTGGCAGTGGTTGTTTTGGGGGAGCAACTGGCGACTGCACGCTGAACAAATCAAACTTGTAAATTAGCAATACTCATTGACAAATATTTCATTCAGCGCGGCAGTCTCTCAGCCTGCTGCTGCTCCTGCCGCTGGCCCGGCCCTCTGTCTGTCTCTGCTTGCTGGTTATCATTGGCGAGGCCTTTGTCTGGCCTCCTCTGGCGCAGCTATGCAATATTTCAAACACGAACTTTGCGCGCCAAAGATTAATTAACTTATGTCAAAGTAATTTTCAACGTTCGTTAAGGCGACACGAGCCAGGGAGCCAGGCAGTCAGGGAGCCAGGCAGTCAGGGAGCTAGAGAGCCACGAGCAAGCAGCCAAGTCAAGCGAAATTGATTGTCAGTCATTCAAAGACATTTTTTCCTATTTGGCTGCTGCTGCCAAGGCTCAAAGATATTGGCTTTTAATGGGGGTTGGCCCTGCCCCTGCCACTGCCCCTGCCCGCCTTGTGGCTTACCGAAGGTCAGACTGCGGGCAGGGCAGTCCGACGATGGGGCCCGAATATTGTTAGTTATTTGGGGAGTCCTGGTCTGGGCCTGGGCCTGGGTCGGGGTCGGGGTCCTGGTCCATGTCCATGGGGCTGGCAGACACAGTCAATAAGTAAATAAATGAATGTAATTACAAGCTAAATAAACACCAATGCGATTAATGGCTCAGTCTCAGGCTCTGGCTCTGGCCATGGACCTGCCTCCTTCCCCCGTCCATTGCCATGTGAGGGAAAAGAAATAAAATTTGTCACTCGGTCGCTTTAATTTCGTTCTGCCTTTAAGATGCTCGCCTGCTTCAAAGGCATTTCTCGTGCAGCTGGCAACACTTTTTGTACGCAGTGCAACAAAAGAAAACAAAAAAAAACAGAGGAGTAAGAGAAAAAGAAAAGGAAAAAGGAGAATGGACAAATATGCTAAGAAGTCGCGGCCGCAGCCTTAGCATAAAGTAGAAATTTACACATTCTTAGCGAAATAAATACGGGCACAAAGCCCAAAAAAAGCTGCCACCAAAAGCATGCAGATCTGCTCCGCGCGAGTGTGGAAAAAATAACACCCACCCAACACCCACCCAACCCCAACAAACACATAGAAATGGGCGAGATGAAGTAAGCAACTTGAGTGAAAATTCTTATAATTTTTGCACACACACAGCAAAAGTAACTCTGGCCGGGATCCTGGGAGAGAGGGCTGGGCTCCTGCCCTGCGTTTCTAGCACCCTTGCAGCGGGTACGACGACTATGCGAAGAGAGTTCCAGGCAGAGTCCAATCAGCATCCAGTGCTGTGCATCACATATCCGGAGTCTATGGAGGCCATGGAGAAGCTTCCCTTTGTTTCTTCAAGGGTATCCGAGCATTCAGACGCGGCTGCCGCGTCCAGCCGTTCATTTGGAGTCGCTTTTTTTCGGGAAAAGGCTTAACAAAAAATGCTTTTTAACATTCGTGAGTTACGGGAGGCGGGCCGAAGGCTGTGCAGGTTAAAGAAATGCTTTGGTTGTGTGGCAGGCAAAGAAGCAAAAAAAAAAAAAAGAAGAAAAAAGATTTCAGCTCGTCATTTATGCGTTTATCTCCGGCCGCCAACAAATGCGCGTTGTGGCAAGTTCCCCTTGGCACTTCAGCGCTCTCGCCTTTGCCACATTCCCTCGCCCACCGACCATGTGGCAGTCCTGTGGTGGGGTGTGGCAAGTGCTTGTGTGGGCCCGTGTGTAGGGTGCCCTTTGCTGTGTCCTTTCGACTGCCACTGGAAGCAGAATTCGAAGGAAGTTCGCCTGGTTGCTGATTTTTTAAGGTGTTAACTCCATATCCAGAGACTTTACAGATCGTGAATCGATGGTCTATGTGGTGGGGAAGCTACAGAACTTATTTTGGAAAAGAAAAAGCTCTAGCGTGGATTTTTAACAATAGATTTTGGGGTTTTCTGAGCTGCAGGGAAATAAATTTTACTTGAAGTGAATACATCTATTTAGGAGCATTAAAATGCACACAATCTGCCTGCCAAATCAAAGGGATACAGTATAGTATTTATGTGGGCCCAGGTGCCCAGTCCCCAGGCCGATAGTTCTTATTATATTTAGTCTTTATTTGTAGTTTTATTTACTATTGTTCTACATGAAATTATTTCGCTTTAAATTTCGCTCGAAATGGCATTCGATCGTTGATGTTTAGTTCTCTCCTCTCCTTGTTCGACGGCCGCTTTTAGTCACGCCCTCTCTCTCTGTTATTCGCTCTGTTATTGGCTCTGTTAACTCTACAGAGGCTCCTTCTCATTCTCTCGCTTTAGTCTCTCCCTTTCTCTCCCTCTGTTATTCGTTCCGTAATTGGCTCTGTTAACTCTACACACGATCCTGCTCAGTCTCTCGCTCTAGTCTCTCCTCTCTCTCTGTTATTAGCTCTGTTACTGGCTCTGTTAGCTCTACAGACGCTCCTGCTCTTTGCCCAGCAAATCCCTCGCATGGTGTATTCCTTTTGTTAGTGGGCGTAGGGCACACCGATTGCCAATGTGGCCGTAGCTGGCACATCCTGCATCGAGCCCGGCTAAGTGACAAGTTCCGACAGATGCAGCACGCCCCAAAATTATGCAACTGCAAACTGTTGGGGCTGGAAAAGAGCCGGTAGGTGCCAGCAGGGCAGAGGGCAGAGGCAGCCAGGGCCCATTCACATATGCGACCGCTTGCAAATCTTTTCTTTCTTTTCGCCAGCGATGGTTTGGGGGGGCTGGACAAACAGCACGTGGCGCAAAGAAAAATACGCGAAAATTATATTTAAGATGACATTTACGAGTGTATTTGTCCAGGAGGAGCAGACCCCAACCCAGACCCAGGCCCAGGCCCAGACCGCGAGGTTGGCTCCGGATCCGGATCCGTATTCGGAGTCAGCTGCGGTTGGTGCGTGTGGAGAGGCTTGTTAACCTGTTTCTTTGTTTGGTTGCTGCTTACCCAGTTGTTGTTGTTTTTGGTTTTGTTTTATTTTTATTTCAGTGGCTGCCTGTTTATTTGTTTGCCGACTGTCTGGCAAAAAGAACAGCGGCCAATTAGCCCAAGACTTGGACCCCGGGACCAGCTCCTCTCTTAATTAGGAGTGTTTATGAGTGCACAACTTGCACTAAGCCTCGTCTTGGCCGAAATCTTCTAAGCCCCCCCCGGAACACACACAAATGTTGCCATTCCATTCTTGGATTCACTTTTTGTGTTGTTTTTTTCACATTGTGTATTTGGTTTTTTCTCTGCTGCTGCTGCTTCTGTTGCTGCTTCTGTTTCAGTTCTGTTTCGGCTTGTGTCGCTGCTTTTTAATTAACATTTAACACGTTTGTGCCCCGCACCCATTCGCACACCCCCACACTCGCACACTCGCACACTCCCCGTGAATGACATACATCAAAAGCATGCATAGGTCTGTCTAGTGGCAGATTAGGATGGTTCATGGCTCTGTCCCGCAGTCACAGTACACGGTGGCATCGGGGGCGTGGCTGGCATTACACGCGTTAATTTCATTAAAATTAAACACATGCATGGCCAAAAACAAAGACGGCCAAAGGGGCCTTTGGTCCGGGTCCAGGTACGCGATTGGGGCAGGGGGATTCAGTTCGGATGGGTCCCTGCCACTGTTTGCTAAGTAGCTGCCTCGGTAATATAAAAATAACATTAGCATGTCCTTGTGCAGGACACCTTTTTCCGCTTTCCCGTTCTGCCCTCCGGTTTTCCCTTGGTTTCTTTTTTTTCTTTTTGTTTTGTGTGCGTTCTCTGGTTGAAGTGGCCGGTCCGAAAAATTCAACGTTAGGACAGCACACGTCGAGCCGACAATGAGCTGCGTTCTACGTGTGCATCCTTGCGGTGGCACCTGCCCCAGAGTGGCCTTCCCTTACCCCTTCCCCCTGCCATCCTGCCACACTCCTTGTGGCATCCTTTGCTGCGCTTTTTTGTCAAACGCTGCTCGACTCTCCCTCCACCCTGTCCGTCTGTCAAACGTGTGCTGCATACCTTTAGGCTTCTGTTCCGCCTTCTTTTTGTGGCTGTGGCCCCAACCGCAAATGTAATGCCAGAGCCGAATGCTAGGCATGGGATTACACGGCCTTAGAGACCAGCTGCAGAAAGGCTGACTGTCTATACGAGCAAGCGAGTGCCACTTGAGATATGACAAGTGCATTCCGCAGCGGCCATCATACACGCAGGCCCTGCCCCAGTGCAATATGGCAGCGGAGCCATGGATGGGCAGCGTGGAGTGGATCTGGAATCGATTCACAGCTCACAGCAAGTCTCGGGAGTCCCCTATTGATGAGGAAATCTCTTTGCTCCCACTGCAGTCGAACTCTGCAAGTCCCTTCAAACACAACAATTCCCCCAGCAATCCACTGCCATCCGAAAATCAGAATTCCCCACTTTAAAGCAATCAATCCCATACTTTTGCGTGCCTTTCTCTTGCGGGAAAGCCCCGCGCCCAGTCGGCATTCAATCCGTTTGCCAATTCGCACAAAAACCCCATTGAAATTCTCACAAAACAAATAGACGAAACAGACGAAGGCAAAGGCAACGACGACGACTGGAACGGCGTGTTTTCTGCTGGCAAAAATTAAAAGCAGCTGTCAAATGCATTTGATAGTTTTTAACCCTATCCTTGCCAGCCTGTCGTGTGGGTGGGGGTCGTCGTACCCACAAAACAACAAATAGAAAATTATGCTTCAATAAATACATTTGCCTATGAAATCAACTGTGTGGCTTGACAAGGATGAGAGCAGTAAAAGCGGCAGATTTTGGGCGTGGAAAGGGGAATTTTTCGAGTAGTTTTGGAGCAGCAGTTTGGATTTTGTCGGTGTGGCCAGGGCAGAGGGCTGAGGGTAGGCGTCTGTGTGCGGAAAAGGTGCGATTAATTGAAGAGCTGCCGTATGGAAGAGCTTGGGCAGAGGCTGGCTAGAACCTACACTGAGGGAAAATCAATCAACCGCTAGAGATCCGCAGACACAGATCAATTTAGTATTATATTACTGCTTTTCTGCATACTTCTGCTTTGCTTGCAGTCGTTTCTGCTCCTTTCGCAGCTCGAACACTTTCCATTTGTTTATTAGGGTATTTAATTTAATGTTAATCCTTTTCAGGGCTCTTTACTCTAGTGTGAGCTTCCTACGACTAGCCAAATATGTTAGCCCTGACTGCCCTTGTGAACCTTTTCCTTTGCCAAGCATCAAAGTGCTAAGTAAGTGGAGGAATTCCCCCACGATTCCCCCAGTAGTGTGCAGCATTCGCTAGAGAACTAAAATAACTTGAAAGAAAATAGATAAATATTCAAGTAAATAAAAATAAAAGTAAATAGAATATATAATAATAATAGTAAATAGGTAAATGGCATTTCTGTATTGATTCGATGTGTCCTCGATTGCAGGAGTATTTCTCCCAGTGCTGATGAGTCGGATGGTCGGCGTCGAGGCTCGTGTGCCTCACGCTATTTCAATAGTTCTCTCCGGCCGCTTTTCGGGAGCCCTTTTTGAGTCAAGTCTTGGTCGGAAATAATCATCGCAACCTGCCACCAAATGCGGCTAGTTTTTTGTTTATTTTATACGCACACACACACAGGCACGCACACGCACACACTTGTCTCTCCACATATCCATATATGTAGGTATAAATTTTGTATTTTCATTGATAATAAAAGGCTCACAATACAGTGAGCTTCGCGGCAAATACTGTGCTGCCTCTGCCTCTGCCTCGGCATCCCAATGCGAATCCGCAGAGTCCGCATCCAAATCAGACGCGGCAGCCGATCCGCCGCCTGCCAGACGGCCGACGACGACCCTTTCATCTGAGTGCGCTCGAAAGTATGCCCGGACTGCGGACTGCGGACTGCGGGTGCGCGTGTTTGTCTAAGTTCCTTTCGCAATTTATTGTTTTCGACATATTTGCGGCTGTTTATTTGCAGCCCATCCAGAGAGCCCCCCCACCCGCTCAAAACGAACCATTTCCAACCCAAAACCATTTTAGTTTGGCTCCCAGCGATGGCATTGCTTAATTAACGTGAACGCGACTGCATCTGGGATTGTCTGGTGCCGCATTTGGGGCCGCGGGCCTCGGGCCCAGGAGTAGTTTTGCATACAGCCCAATGACTGGGCAACATGCAAGTGTTTTTTGGCCACTTCAAACTTGAAGGCAGTGGGCACAGACAGCCAGCTCTCAGCAGGCTTGTCAACGCTCTAAATATTGCCATCATTTGACTCGATTCGATTGGCCAAAATGGCTGAAATGGATTCATTTTCTTCGTAAAGTCAATGTGGGATTTCAGGCTTCATCAGCGCTGACATCGAGTCGAGACCACGGTCGTCCCATGAGGAATCCTTGCGGGCATGCACGCTGGACAGCCGCTGTAATGATCAGCCTCGATGCACTGCAGCTGGAAGGTTGACTGGGACTAGCGCAAATGAATCAAACGAATCAAATAAACGAATCAAATAAATACCTTGGATATGTATCGTATTATTTGACGCTGTGGAAACTGCAGCTGGAATCCATATTTTGGCTCTCAACCTCTGATGCTCCGGATGCGGCAAGAGTTTCATTCAGTCAGTTTTATTCCTGTATTCGCGTAAGTGGATGTGTCTGGGTAGGTGGCGTGTGACTTGTGTGCCTTAACCCTCCGCCCTGGGCCATGTATTGGAAATTCAAGTTATTGAGGCTTCCGTTTTCCCACATACAGTTGCCATTTTATGCATCAATAGCTTTGCAAAGTAAAAGTATATCTGGACATGAACAATGTCCTCTATATGCTAAATCAAAGCGGGAAGGCTTGACCCAACTTCACATCGATTTACTCAGCACAGAAAGAACCCTCCGATTCCCATCCACGTGCTGCAGGCCGTTCAGGTGTGCCGCAGAATGGGCCAATGCTAGGAGGATTCAGGAACCCCTGATGGCAGTTCTTGAATTGATTCCATCGTTTAGGCTCCTCATATTTCCATTATATGGTTGTGGGGCAGCTTTCTGAGCAGCTTGAAGCGGTGATTCAGCTTAGATTCAGCTTCCAGTGACCACTGCGCTTTCTCGACCCGCAGGGATGGGATGTGCCGCGACATTTCGCCAAGCAGTGCAAGCCAGTGCTGCAAACGACTGCTTCGGCTCAAGTGCTCAATAGTTTAGCTGCTGCTTGGTGCTGGCTGCGAATTGTGGGTCAATAAATGGGACTCTGCGAAGGAGCTGCCACGCCACAGAGAGGTGCATTTACGGCAGGGTCTAACCTGCGGCTAACCTCGCGGTCGGGTAGTCGTGTGGCAGCCGCCATATTGGGGCATGTGCAGCAAATGAATGGGGAGTTTTTTTCGGCGACAGGAAGTAAAACGGAGCGTTGACAGTGGACAACATAAATTAACCAAAGTTGTATTTAAATCAAATGCGATTGTCATCTACAAGCGATGATTACCCTGCCCAGTCTGCATTGGCCCCCTCGCCTGCTCCGCAGCAGGCAGCCCCCAGGGATGACCCATTTTTGGGCCTGCTGCACTGCTCCCTGCCTTTGTTTTGTTTCTGTTTTAGCTTATCGCAGATGCCAAGGTGCTCGTTTTGGTGGGGTCGAGTCGGGTCTCTCCCTCTCGCCCCCTCTCTCTCTCTGTCTCTGGCCACATCTATCAGCGGACAGAAACATAATTTGCCATTTATGACAAATTGATAATCGCTTACAACTTTTGCTGTCCGGGGCACGCACCAAGTGCTGCAGCGTCTGCCACTGCCACTGCTGCTGCCACTGCTGCTGCTCGTTGTCTGGGGATCTGCATCTCTGTGGCTCATTTGCATACAATGGAGGAGCCACGAGCCCTCCCCCTGCCCCTCTGGTGAGGCAGTGGGAATACCTGTACGCACTTTCGGCATCACATCGATAAGCGCCACTTGTCCAGGGTCAGAGATCGTTGTGGGTGAGGTGGGGAGGGGGGGGGAGACTACGTAGGGAAGCCAAAGATCGCGGAGAGAGGCAAACACAAGGGGCAAACCTGTGCCTGTGCCTCTGCCTCTTCCCCTTACCACTAGAATATTTCCTCTCAATCTTTGCACCTGCTCAAATTTAATACTTCGCTCAATCTTTCATTTCGCTCACTCCAGCCACTCTCACTCGCTCTCTTAGCCACTCACTCAGCGGCTCACTCGCTCACATTTCCCCGCTCTCAGTTTACTCACTCGGCTTGGCTGCTGGACTGCTTGGCTTGGCTTGGCTTGGCTCTCTCTCCCTCTCTCGCGCGCTCTGCCAGTGCTACCCCTCATTGAGCGCGCGTGGTGCTGCCTTTGAGTGTTTTCGAACTGCCCAGCATTTCCCCTTGTTCGAAAACGCTTTCCACTCAAACGGCGAAGGGGAAAGCTGCGAGTGGTGCGTGGCTGGTGGCTGGTGGGTTGTGGGCTGTGGCTGCAGCAATTTGTGTCCTCGAGCACCATCTCTGGATGGCCATTCACTCCCACGGCCCGTCCTTGCCATCGATGCGATGTGGCCGCTGGCTGCAGTCTGCTCCATAATTAGCGCCGGGGCCAAAGTTCATTAGAAAACGGCCAGCCGGAGATTGGCACACATCTGGACAAGGACACAGCCAGTGCAGCGGTGGGGGGTGCCATGGAAGGGAGTGGAGAGTGTCAGCGACATCGTTTGTCAAAACAAACTCTTTGACGTTGCAGCGCGTCGCGCAGCCAAAATGCGTGGCCTCAGTGCATGCCCCGTGCCACACCACTCGCTGTCCTTGCCACCCTTCTGTGTGTGTGTGCGTGTGGCAAACAACAACAGGCTAACGCCCGCCCCGCCCCGCCCCGCCCCGCCCCGCCCCGAACCCCCCGGGAGCGAGCAGCAGAGCCACAGAGCTGCCTCCTCGCCGGCACCAACCGGCATGATGTTTATCATTATTATCACAGCTCGCGTCCAGTCAACGAACCAAAATCGTAGGCTCATCCACGCCTCTCGCCTCTCGCTTCTGGCCTGCGGCATACCCTTTCCGCAGGGGCTGTGCCTGCAATGATCGAAGTTCCGTCTGCAATTAGTGGCAAAATCAGTGGAAATATCGCTGGCGAGCGGACGGACTGAGAGCGTTCCCTGGGGAGAGCGCTTGATGGAGTATTTGGAGCCCATTCGAGTAGTTCCTTGAGCTCTGCTGGCGCTGAGTGCCAAGCCGCTGCCAGAGCCCAAAGAGTAGCCCGAATTCGTTGAGTTGCCGCAGAGGCATCTGCTTTTGTTTGCACTTGCCGCAGTGTCAACGAGTGACTGGCGCAACCTGGACACAGCCAGCCAGCCTGCCAGCCACCCAGCCAGCCAGCCACCTCTCTCTCTGGCACTGGCGCTGCTGCTGGCTTGTTGTCGAGTTGATTTCTGGACTTGATTCGGTTGCTGCGGTTGATCTCCCAGCCCCCGCCCCCCCCCGCCCCCTGCCAACGGGCCTCGGCCACAGCCTCTTCAGGCTGCTTGAGGCAGCAACAAACACTTTTATTTCATTCCATTTCATTTCATTTCATAATTATCAGCAGAAAATAAAAAATAAAACAAATGTCAATGGGCAAGGGAATGGGAATGGGAATGGGGAGCGGAGAATGGCCAGGGGAAGCATTCGAAATTGTGACATACCAAAGAGGCGGACAGACAGACAGACAGGCAGTGGGGGAGAGAGAGGGAGGGAGAGGGAGAGGGTGAATGCTGCTCCACCACCGAAGCGGAAGCTGCCAGCAGTCCAGTTTGCTGTTCAGTTTCGGTCGAGTTGCCATCACCGTTGTAGTGGGTCTCAGTTCTCAGTTCTCAGTTGTCGGCTCGCAGCTCCCAGCTGGATGCCACCAGAGCCGAAGCGAGGACCATAACTGCTGCGAGTGGGAGTGGGAGTGGGAGTGGGCACGGGAGCCGAGAGCCGAGAATCGAGCTGCAGAACTATGCACAGTTATGGACACGTACACGCCAAAAAAGAGCGGGCAGAGGCAGCGGGCAGTGGGGAGGCTACAAAGCGGTGCGGCTGGACCTCGATGTGGTGGTCTCAGGGCGAGTGTCCACTCGTGCAAATTATTGTGAAATACACAAGGAGCGAAGCGGAACAGAGCAGAGTGGGAGCAGTGTGGGAGTGGGAAGTGGAAGCAGTGAGAGCAAGCAGTGCATGCTCTACCGAAAAATGAAGTCATCGAAAGAGATGGCTGCAGCAGGGTATGGGTGGGAGTGGGAGCGGGAGAGAGCAGAGTCCAGTCCACTATTCGAGTGTGTGTGTGTGTGTGTGTGCTGGATGGAACCCTTAATTAAATAAATTCAATATGCGCAACGGGCATCCAAAAGCCACCCAAAAGAGAACCGGTCCCAGAGAAACTCCTCCCCCCCACCCCAGCCCACACAACACGCCACAGCACATCCCCCCAGCCTCAGCCATCCCAAAAACAAATTCCCCAAAAAGGCAGCCCCCACCCCCGAACCCGAACCCGAACAGAACCCAAATATCGTCCTGGGCCAACTACAAAATTATATGGCGCAAATGTTCGTTGGAAATCGTCATGGATTTTAATATTTAAAAGCGTTTTCAAAAATTGTCCCCCGTACGAAAGGGACAGCAAGAGGAAGGGCGTGAGAGAGTGAGAGGGAGCGGGAGAGAGCACAAGAGAAAGGGAAGAAGGAGAGGAGGAAGCAGCTTGGTGGTGGCAAGTTGGAGCAAAGGAGATCAATGCTGAGGGGGAACGGTCTGGACGTGTGCTGACCAACAGGGCCCACGGTTCAGAGGCCAAACGCATCGACTAACGGTACCATCTCACTCTCACTCTCCCTCTCCCGCTCTCTCTCGCTAGCCCTTTCTCAACCCTTGCCTTCACTCGCTGTCTCTCTCTCTCTCCCTCTCTCTCGCTGCAGGAACTTCCCTTAACGCTTGCCCTGTCCCTGGGCTTTGTGTGTGTCCCAAAAGTCGAACCCAGAGCCGGACCGGACCGAACCGGACCCATCGCCATCCCCAGACCGGACCCAAACCCGTTCATTCGACAGCCAAGCGGCAACATTTTGATAAGCGTCGCTGGACGCAGTGTCCCGGGCATCCACTAACCACCAGCCCAGCCCAGCCCAGCCCGTCCCACCGTCCCATTCGCCCACCGACCGACCAACCAAACGAAATTAAAAAAGCAACAGCCCCACCCTGGAGCACCCACACACCACCCCCACACACACACACACACAGATGCAGATACAGAGTTTGGTCGTCGCCAAAAAGGATATTATTTAATGAGCTACACTTTAGGCATTGGACATGGATGAAGCAGCACGGTGGCAGGAGGCAGGAGGGAGGAGGCAGAGGTGGCCAAGTGTCCAAGTGGAGGGGGTGCTGCTGCTGCTGGTGGTGGGGCGGTGCCTGCCAAATTGAGTTGACCCGTTCGAGTGGCTCTCCCTGTGTCCTGTGTGTCCTGTGTGTCCCGTGTGTGGTGCATAGTTTTCGAGTCTCAGGCTGGACGGGGCCTCCTTGTGCGCTGTTGGGGTCAGGCGTGTGCCTGATTAAAAATTCAATACCGAAACGAATGTGGAATTGAACGCTAAATTAAATGAGGTAAAATGCTGGGGCCCACAAGGGGCAGGCGGGCGGGCAGGCAGGCAGGAGACTGCAGGCGGGATTGTTCCGCGAATCATTAAAAGTATTGGCAAATGCTGCAGCAAGTCGATTGCTGGCTCCAAAGAAGCTTCAAGAACCCTGAAAATCAATCGAAAGGCAAACCCTGCGGCAGGCAGCAGAGCCAGGCTACGATTTACCACCGATTTGCTGTCCAGAATTCAGCTACAGCTACGAAAATATTCCCCAGACTAAAGTCCATCTGGAGCAGCAGCAGGCCAAGTTCTGGCCAGAGACATAGACACGCCCCCCGCCCCTACCAACCCCTTATCGCTTGGCCCACCTTGGCACTGTCGGAGTGGGGGTGGGGGGATGAATGTTTGCATAAATTCATAAAATTATTGCCATAATCAACATTATGCATTTGGAACAAGCAAACAAAAAAAGCGGAAAACCGCAAAAGAGTTCTCTCCACTCGAGTTCTCTGACTATGTTGTGTGAGGGTGGTGGGGGCAGGGGACAGGGGGCAGGGGATATGCAGGGACTCCCGTAATTATGCTCGCTTGATTTGCCAGCAACATTTTCTTTTTAATTATTTATATTTGGGGATTTTTAGGCAGTCAGGCAGGCAAAGCAATTCAAAGGCTTTCCAACTTTTCCTTACGAGCGGCGGCGGCGTCGCCCCGCAGTGTGTGTGCTGTGTGTTAGGGATGTTATTTGCATACATCAGACTGGCTGACTGGCTGACTGACTGACTGACTGACTGGCAATATCTTTTTATGCTTTGGAAGCCGGCAACCCACCCATCGCATCGCATCGCATCGCATCAAATCGCCCATTCCATTCCCCACAGGCATCAGGAGGCATCAGGAGGCATTGGTCGCCAGGCAGGCAGGCAGGCAGGCAGGCTCTTCGTTTGGTTTTTCGGGCATGTGTTTTATTAGGCATGTTAATTAAAAGACATGAAATGAAAATAATTAAAAATATGTATAAAAAAACACACACACACACAGGCATACACAGGCATACGTGTACGTGTAGGATATTGAGGCATGTGCATGGCCAGCCCATGTATCCGTGTCTCTAGGCGAGAAGTATCTATGCGCAGGCAGTAAGACTTGGAGGAGGCGAAACTGGTTTCATTGCTCTTTGGGCAGGATTGCTGTTCGATGGATTCGCGGCACGGGGCGGCACACAGGGCGGCAGACAGGGGGCAGACAGGGCTGCAGGGCTGCAGGGCAAGGTTGAAACGGCTCGGAAAATGTATGCACAAAATGTATAATATATATGTATAATATATATGTATTTGTATAATAAAGAAAGTGAGAGACCCAGAAGACTGATCCACCGATTCGTGTTCGACTCCAGCTGCAGCTTTGTGCCAGTTGCTTGCAGTCGATCGACCCTGGAGTGCGACTTATCCCTCAAGTACATTCGCTGCAGGAAGTAAGAGCAGCCACACACAGCCACCCAACTGATGAGCGTACACTCTAATAATTATTATAAATTATAAGCATAATATAGTATATATATATATATAATAAAGTTAGAATTCAAGCATTTGAATAGTGGGAATAAGTGCAGAGAGCAAGAGAGCCAGAGAGCGAGACCTATAGAAGTTAAATAAAATATATTCTGTCAGTAAATAAGTTCAATTATAATTATACTTATAATTATAATTATCACAGTAATTACTCTGCAATGTTACTGGGTACTCCGAATGTTGAAGTGTTAATAAAAATTACAATTGTTGTGACGGGCGCCCTAATTAATAAGTATTTTATATTATATTTATATTATATATATTTGTGTTATATATAACATTATTAATTATATTTATTAGTACTATAAGTATAATTTATAAGTAATAAGTAATATACATACTGTTCGCGGCAGCAGCCGATAATAGTTCTTAAGGAATTATTATCATATAGTCATATATCATCTCTTATACTGCTTATACTGCTTATACTTATCGCTCTCTCAGTACGCTCCCGTACACACGCACATATGTCAGTACTGCTTATAGTGCACTGCTTCGCCCTGCTTCGAACGCATCGAGTCGTCGAGAAAATAAAAAACATTTGTAAACATAACCAACGGAGTAAATTATTGTAAATGTGGAGTCAGAGTTGCCGAAAAAGCTCGGCAGCTTCCAACACATATGTACATATAATACATTATATAAATTATATTTTAATAAACATATACGAGTTATACTCACGGGGTATCCCTGCTGTGTCATACCCTGCGAATACTCTCGTGGGCATATGTGGCCATGTGCAAATTACCTTCAGGGGGGAACAAAGGGGGAATTAAAGATGGCAAAACAACAGCCAAAAAATAAGAAGGCCTGATTTTCCTTTGGGGTGGCTTAATAGACAGCGAGAGAGAGAGGGAGGGGGAGAGGGAGAGGGAGGAGCTGGTGCTGGAGCTGGAGCAGGGGGATGAGCCATCAATTTTCCGGGCAACACTTTGGCTGCTCGTTCTGATCGCCTTATTAACTCATTGCCGCGGTGTCAATTTACACAAACAACACGAAACAAAGGCTGAAATATGGCCACATTACCCACCATGCCCCATGCCACATGCCCCATGCCCCTGCCCCATGCCCATTACCTCCTTCAGGCAATTCCCTTTGTCTCAAATTTCGAACAGGGTGGAGGTGGGGCCGCAAGTAGGTGATGGAAAAATGCCCGACTCCGTCTCCGTCTCCGACTGCGACTCGAGGACTCTGGCAGGACTCTGCACGCTCCGTGGACCCCAATTGGTGGCTACATCTTAAGTGTTGCTAATAACGCCTACAACTAAAAACAGCTGCGGGGCGGGGTGGGGCGGTGTGCCCTCTGCACTCTGCCAGTGCGAGTGTGGGTGGGGGAGTGGGGGAGTGCCGCTGCCACGCTGCCATGGTTGAGCGACACTTTTAAGAAATTGCAAAGTTTTCGTAACAAAAGCAGACCCCGCGCGGTTGGGCGGGGGAGACTTGAACAATACTTTGATGCGATTTTGCGGATATTAGGTGTTAATTTTTCAAAGAGCCAACGACATCGTACTCCAGCTCCCCCCCCACACACAGACCCCTTTCCGAACCCCCCAGCACCCCCTGAAGAGTCGCGCGGCAAGTGGAGTGAAGCAGCGTCGGGTGTGCCATTTGGTGGCCTGTTGCCATTGCCATGGCACTCTGCCTTTTGTAATTTTAACTGCTTTTGGTTAACACTTTTACGCATTGCCAACTGCTGCTCCCCCCCGCGCCCCAGCAGAAGCAGCAGCAGCAGCCATCGATATCACATGGCAACCCCTCCTGCCACCTTGCCACACAGCGGCATCCTGCCCCTTTTGTCTTTCGCCAGCAAGTCATCGATGGGAAAACTTTTTGGCAACTTTTTCTCTTGGCTCTCGCTTTTTTGTGTACTTTAATTGCCCCCCAAGGGGCGGCCAGATCTGGCGGAGCAACAAGCCCCTGAGTTACTCTTCTGTCAACAAAGGAGTTGTGTGCCGCTGGTGGGGGCTGCTGCTGCCATTTATTGAGCATTTTAGCCTTTCATCGATGCTTTCAGCTGAAATTATTTCGCTCATTTTAATTATTACGAGTATAACCGCCAAGCACAGCACCGCGGCCCCCCAACAATACCGCTGAGCGGGCGCTGGAGTGTCTGTGGGTGTGGCTGTGGGTGTGGGTGGAGCCGCAGCACACAAATTTTAACGGTTATGCCTGCCAGCCAGAAGGGTCCGCCCACGCAGCCGCTGGTCGCCTTTGTTGTGGGTCCTGCCCCTGCTCCTGCTGTGGCTCCTCCTGTGGCTGCTGCCTTGCGGTGCCTGTTGGCGGTGGATCGTTTAGAGGGTTTTGCGGTGAGTCCCCCCCCACCCAGGTCCAGGGCCAGGCCACGCTGTAGACCAGCCCTGGGTACATGATCTGCCCAGTGCATGGGACTTCCTTTATTTTGAACATTGCAATGCGCAGAGAATCTAATTTGGAACTAAAAAATATACAGAAGACAGAAGCCAGAAGTTTTGACCCATCGATTCACAGATTTAGTTGCATGCTGCGGCGAAGTGAAGGTAAGGCATGGAGGAACTGCTCTGATCTGATCTGACCGGATCTGCTGTGTTTCCTTGATCGTCTCTCGTGTTGGGGGCAAGCGACTGGAATGTACAGGGCTGCTCCGTGTGTTGCTTTGGCAGCACCCGAAACCAGTTCCCTGTAGGCTGCGCTCCAACTTTCAGTGTCACAAACACCGAACAAAATCTGGGAGCTACTTTCCCGTGTCTGCCACATAAGTCTCTGTCTCCCCACAGAGCTCTCTCCTCAAGTGTCTGAAGCGTCAAGGATCTGAACTGAAGCCATGTGCGTGCTCTTCTACATAGTCGTCGTGGTGCTGCTCGTACTCGTCATCGCCATGGTTGTGGTGCATTGGCACACATAGCTCCGGCGAGGGACGATGTGCAGCTGAAATAAATGTCTTTATTCTCCGAGCATTAGATGGATAACTTGTGCACTCTTTTCGGGGTATTAGACGAGGCCAAAGCTCTCTCTCGATCTCTCTCTCTGTCTCTCTGTCTCTTTGGTGCTGCTGCTGGCAAGTTTTTGGCGTTTTATTACGAGAAACATTTGCATACTCGCATAAGACTGCTCTCGGTGGCTCTCTCGCCCTCTGGCCCTGGCCCTGGCTCTGGCTCTGGCTCTCTATAATTAACTGAATATTTATTACTGCGGTAGATAAAATGTTATGCGGCTATTATTTTGGTTTTATGGGCAACCAAGAAGCCAACAAGCAACCTGGTCTAGGTGGGCTTAAGCCCAGCCAAGTCGAGTCCCAGAGCTCCAGCCCGAGCGCCCAGCGAGAGTCGGTCGGACGCGGAGTCGGCGACGGAGACGCAGCTGGAACATGAACATGAGCATGAACATGGCAGACCACCAACATGCAGGCAGCTGGAATATGCAATCCGAGCCAAAATGCATTCCCCGCCCAAAAATGGCAGCAGCAGCAGCCGCCGGCGAGGACACAAACCATTGGAACAAGCGCCACCAATTACGCCCGCGAAGTCATCGGCCAAGCAGGCAGGGGGGGCTGGGGATTGGATTCCAGTTTGGGGCTGGGGCTGGGGCTGGGTCTGGGGACTGCGCGAAACAATCGCTAATTGTTTTAGGACCCCGCCAGATGGAAGGCAATAAGGTGTGAAATTCCAGCAGAGGCTTCTCGCGTTCAGCCCCCGCCGCAGCCACAACTTCGTCTCCGGCTATGGCTACGGGTAAGGGTAGGGGTACGGTTACGGTTACGGTTACGGCATCGACATCGTCGCCTGTCCAAAAGTTTTCGCCCTGCCAGCTGATAAGGCGGCAAAGTTGCCTTGCATGAGCGAAAATTACGCATTCGCCGTGTTGTCTTACATTTGCTGGCTGCGATTATTACTCATACGCCATGTGGCAGCGGCGGCTGCCTCGGCGTAATTATAAACGTTTCGCGGGAGACTCTCAAGGGGCGGCAGGCGGCGGCTCTGCTCAGCTCTGCTCTGCTCAGCTCTGTCGGGAGCTTTGCCATTTCCCGTAATTGATCCGAATGTCAGATGCCGGAATCATTCAGCAATTGCACAACAAATAATGATTTAATACACTCAGATTCGGCGATTGTTTTGCCACTCTATAATTGCCATCCGGACGTTGATCCAGCGCCGCACAGCTCGCCCCAATTTCACACCACAGTTGGCCCAGAGCGAGGCTGAGGCTGCTGGCGGCAATTAGACACGCTCCGCTGGCCGATCTGTGTCGCTGCTATAAAAGCCAATGTGCGCCGCCAGTCAGGCCATCAGTGGCTCCACGGGCACAGACAAGCCAACCGAACGATGCATTTCAACCTCCATTGCCTGATCAGCCTGCTGCTGGCGCTGCTGTGCGGTGCCCTTGTGGTGAGTTCACCAGGCCAAAACCATTCCCCAAGCCTCTAAACCCTCGTTGTGTGCTTTGCAGAGCGCCTATCCCCAGGGTGGCCCCTGCGGACCGCACCCCAGCGGCCCGCCGCCATCTGGACCTCCGCCATCGGGTCGCCCGCCAGGCGGGCCGGGCGGACGCTGTGGACCGCCGCCCTCGACAACAGCTGCATCGGGCTAACGGCTCCCAGCCCCACGCCCAGTTGCAGTCCCAGCTCCGGCACGACACGTTCCACGCGAAACTTCCTATTGCTAAGTGTATCCCCTCCCTCCCCGTTCTGTGTAGAGTTTTTTTTTTGCTCAATCCCATTTTAAAATATATATCTGTGTAATCCCCGCTGAAACGATGAGCAGTTCGACTGGCCTGGCCACATATCGATCAGCCCTCACTGGCAGACGGCACTGGCCGGGGGGTGCCGCACGACCGTCAGGGAAGCAAGACTGCAGATTGGAATTACGTTAAGTCTGTTGAGGTTTTGCCACAGTTGGAGGGGGCTTCACAGCTTAGGAGTCACCTGCAGCTGCAGCAAGTCAACTCTCTTTTCAGGCACACAAAAATATTTCTACTTGAAAATTAATTGCCATGCGAGTAGTTCGGTGTCTTGCAGTGACAATCAAGCAGCTAAGCAAGAGCGAACGGCCAGTGAATCAAGCAGTGAATCGAGCAGTGAATCGAGCAGTGAATCAAGCAGTGAATCAAGCAGTGAATCGAGCAGTAGAAGCTCAGAGCTGCAGAAGCAAATGAAAACGAAAGAGGGAAGGTTAAGCGGGTACAAAGTAGCTGCAAACAGGAGATATAGGAGGACATGGGTCCCAGAGAGCGACGATAATCAGCTGAACAGGTGCAGGTCGTCGCTGCTCCACGCGGAGCTGTTTTTCATAGCCCTCGGCCAGAGGTACACCAGAGGGCCAAGACCATTGACGGCTGCTTTAATGCACAGGCCACATTCGAAATTTGTATTGATAATTGTGAAATATTTCTACCGAAAATGACAGCTGAAGGAAGGTATGCCGGAATGGTGGCTGATCCTGGCACTCATGGGAATCACAGTTCCAGTGTCAATCGGGGATTATTCTCCATCGCTCATCACCGCCCCAAGGACTCCCTGGGGGGCTGCCTGTCCACCCACTGCTCACAGCTCAATCTAGTTTGAATATTTCTGTGAGCTTGCACGGGTGTATTCGGTGCTGTAAATTATCGCCGCCACTCCTTGGAGCCACCCAAAGCACCCACCAGTCGATATTAAAAGAGATAAAGTTTTATTAGTTCTGCGGCGACTGTGGGCTGTGGGGTGGGGCGGCATGGTGCTGCTGCAAAGGGCGGGCGGCGGCAAATATAATAAAAGTAATAAAAGAAAATATGCAACAGAGGCAAACAGACACACGGACACGCACCCACACAGCCAGCGCAATGAAGATGCAGATGAAGTTGAAATGTAAATTCGGTCCGAATGGAAAGTTCCGTTTCAATGATTGCAAACGGAAATGGGAAATGCGACCTGGCACCTCCTACTTCGTCCTTCGTCCTTGGTCCTGGGTCCTTGGTCATTCGTGTATTCTGCCGCGGGAATGAATGGCAAATGAAACGCAAGTAAATACGATAAATAAATGTTTAAATAAATAAGTAAATAAATATGTGGAGGAGAGTCGCCACCAGCCACCAGGCACCAAAAACCACACCAAACTGAGGGTGGGGGGTAGAGGGGAGCAGCGGACAAAAAGTCCAAATGTAATAATTAAATTGCATTTTGCGTCTGCGGCCAAACAAAATGGCGCCGAATGGCGAACGGCGAACGACGAACGACGAATGGCCAATGGTCCGTGTTCGAGTGACCTGTGCAGCACCTGCCTCTGCCGCTGCCTCTGCCTCCAGCCATGCAGGCCGACAGCCGCATACCCTGCCAATGCTGAAGGGCGCCCCAGAGCGGAGAGATCTCTCAAGTTCGAGTCTTGAATAAGAGTCTGCCGAGTCTGACATGGCGATCAGCCACTGGATATAGCCCTGCAGTGGCATCGATGGAGTGCAGCATAAATATTCATATGCCCTCGGCCATTGGTTCTGTGCATTTCCCAGCGCTGTCCCTTTTCCTGCTGCCTTCTCCAGCTTCACTTCGCTTCAGCTACGCTCCTCACAGCGGGCTCTCTGCCCTGCCTCTGCCGCAGCCGAGTGAGTATATCTTTCTGCTGATTGTGCGCATCAATTGCGGATGTCGGTTGGCCGGCTGCACGGGGGTCAAAGGCTTGCATTTATTTATCATTCAATTAAATATTTAAAATACCAAAAAATGCTTTCACCGCCAGCCAACTTATTTAAATTGCAGCCTCCATCCAGGCAGCACACGACCCACACGGCCCACACGGCCCACGCACACACCTTTAATATTGAAATTGAAATCATAAATAAATGAGAAAATTCGCGCTGCTTGCGAGTGGCAGAGGGGAGTGGGGGAGAGCAGCTAGCCGGGGTCTCTGGGGCGGATGGTTTATTTTCTGTGGCACTCTGTGTGTGTGTGTGTGTGTGTGTGTGTGTGATTCGCATTCGCTGTAAATTTTATTGTTATATATATGGCTTGTATTTATACACATTTATTTTTTGTTTTTTGTTTCGCCTCGCTGTACGGCTGTACGGGCGGGGCGGGGCGGGGCGGCACTCGCTGCCCTGCCGCGGTGTTTGTAAAATTAATTGACATTTTATTTGTTAATTAATTGTTATAGCCATGTTGTTGTTTGGTTCGCAGCGAAACAGCCAAAGAGCGAACCAGCGAACCAGCCAACCATCCGGGCCAGTGCCAGTCCCAGCTCAGTCCCAGTCCCAGCCCAGTCCCACTCCCAGCTCAGTCCCAGTCCCAGCCAATGGTCCCGTAGTCCCTGCCAAAATGGCTAAATGACCAAATGGCCAAATGGCTTTTCATTATTGTTATTACAAATGCCGCGGTCATTATTATTTGCTCGTTAAGCTCACCTCAGCCGCCCCTCCGTGCAGCACCCCGCAGCACCCCGCAGCACCCCGACCGAAATGCAATGCATTTGTAAATTAGTTTTGTAGTTTTAATTGCAAAAATTGTTAATTTTCTAATAATTTATTTATTTATTTATGTTCGCAGCGAATGGACGGATAAACTCGCCACGGAATATATGCTACAGGGACGCACGTGCAGTGGCACAGTGGTACAGTGGCCGCTGCCTACTCCCCATCTCCCCTGCTCTGAGCTCTCCCCAGCATCCACCAGTGACATCTTCCTGGGGCGCGTAAATAGCACGCAAAATATTCCACATATTCTTTTATACCTCCAAGTGGCTTGCAATATTTTTTCCCTAGTTTTGCGGCATGGCAGAATTTGTTTCCCCTGCAATCAATGTGTCCCGCATACTTTTAGGAGCCGTGGCTAAAATCTCGGAATATTCGCATAATTTTCTCTCACCCTGGGACCCCCCTTGGATCAGCTCCCGTCCACAATGAAGCCGCAGAATGAAAAACTCTGACCGGGAAAAAAATCAAAAATAAGGAGGGAAAGAAAGAAAGAAGTCCGACTGAAATATTGTAGGCAACAGCCGCGGGCCAAGGTCCCATCAATTTTTACAACTTTAAATACCAGCAGGAAGTATCTTAAGAATCCCCCCACACCCAGCACCCCCACCCCCCTAGAGCAACATTTCGAATGCGTTCGGCAATAAGAAAAAAGTCATAACAAAATTTTACGACAACTTTGGCGGCGTTTTCATTTCGGGACTTGGTAGTTGGAGCGCTGGCTCGGTGGCTCGCTGGCTCCGCAGGGGGATTGGATGGTGGCGGCGTGGTGCTGTGGATGGATGCAAAATGCAAAACAAAAGGAAAATTACCAAACAGCGTGGCGAGAGGCAGTGGCAGATATCCAGCAGACCAAACCAAACGAGAACAGACCTCAAGGAGAAGCAGAACCAGCAGCAGCAGCAGCAGCAGAATTCTAATGGCTTGCCAGCCATCCCGCTGGTTGGTGTTGGTGTTGGGGGGCAAGGTGTGGGGCATATAATAATCATCTATATTCATGGATTAGGATTCAATTTTTATGCCACACGCGAAACACAGAGCGGAACAGAGAACCAAGCGGACCCCCACACACAGAGAGAGAGAGAGAGGGAGAGAGTGGGTGGTAGTGGGTGGGTGGCAGGCATACGTACAACAATGAGGGTTAAATTGAAAATAAAGCGTTACCCAAAGATGCCACAGATACAGCCCATGGCGGAGCGAAGGAGGGAGAGCGAGCGCGAAAAAAAACACAAAATTATTCAAAAATTTATGCAAGGAAAATATTACCAAAGAGCTAATAATTTTCTCCATCCATTGGGCCGTTCCTCGCTCGTTCCAAAGGTGGCAAAAGCGCCGCGTGGGGGCCAGCAGCCGGGGGAGTGGCTGGATGGCTTCGTTTGGTTGCTTAAATGGGCGGATTGGCGTGGGGCGTGGGGCGGGGGGGTGGTGTTGGTGTTATACCCAGGGTTTTGTATTAATGAATAATATCGCGGCTAAGGCGCAGGCAGCGGCGGCGGCAGAGTTTTTGTGGCACGCCACAGGGGTTAATAAGTAATCTGCATTTTTTGACATTTATTTATGTCTTCAGATATGTGCGCGGCGTAGCGGGGAACGCGCTGAAGGCACGCCACCCCCGCCACCCACTCTGACGCCGCTCTCCCTCGCACTGCCTGGCTGTAGGCGTGTCTTCCGTCTCCATATATCTCTCTATATCTGGCGAGGCAGCGACTGAGGCACAGAGCAAGTGGCATTTCCCACAGAAATCCAACAGCTGCTCAAAGTGTCATTAGAGAAAAATATGCCAGAGACAAAGTCCTCGGAGTGGCCCGCTGTGTTGCAGCCCCCTCCACCTCCCTCGCCACGCTCCTCTTTGCTTTAATTTCTTCTCCGATGCGCTGTGTCCCTGCTTCACTCGGTGTCTGGCAACGTGCAACAGGCACCCGCGAACTGGCACTGGGAACTAGTCCAGGGAACAGCTTCGCCCCCTGCTCAGCTTCTCCAGTGAGTCCACTCGCTGCCTCTCAGGTATTGGCTCTCCTTCGCGGCTGCTGCTCTGCGGCAGCTTTCGTGGGGACTCGCAGCGTAGGGGCGTGGGGAGGGGTCTACGTGCCGCACAAATCTATATTTACGATTATGGAAGTTTATGGATGCCCCGCACTGGCGGCTACGTTTTAGTGTCATTCGGCGCTGGGCTGTAAACGGCAGCGCCTTGACGACCCACCATTGGGTGGGGGGGCTGGGCTGGAGCCTAATGACAAATGCCTATGAAATGGTCACACACGCAAGGACCTGCCCCTGCCACCCGCTCTGCTGCGGGGGCTCTGGTGAAAGTGAAATTGTCATAAAAAGTGAAAGGCAACTGGGGAACGTCATCGGGTGGGGGGAGAGAGCAGCGGCTCACATGTCAAGGTAATTTGGGCGCACTTTTTGCACTCGTCCCTGTTTTATGGGCGAATTCAAATAGTTCTGCTCCCCCCATCCCCCTGCCAGCACACACACACACGCACACGCACACACACACATATGTAATTACTTAGTTTATTATATTGCAAGTGGACGGACGGACGGACGGAACGCCCCAGCGACTCACGCGCCAGCGCCCTTCCCTTTTTATAGTTTGGCAAATCGTAAAAACTTTTACAACATTTACATGCAAGGACAACGGAGTGTGGGGGGGGGGTAAGAACTTTCGGCTAGTGAGTGGGTGGGCGGGCAGAGTTGCCCCTGGACCAGGGTTGTCGCCGCAAAAGTTTCGCCCCACAGTTGTGCGCTCGCTATTTGTCTTTTGGCGAAGCCCCCCCGAAGGACGCCGCCGCCGACGCTGCTCTTTCAATTACTCAGGCAAGGCTCCCTCCACCCCCCACCCCTCTGCCCATGCTGGTGACCAATTGAGTCGCCACTTAAGTCGCCTGACCAAAAAATCATTAACTATTTTAATTTCAGTTGGCAAATTCCATGCAATTTAAATGGCACCCCCCCCAATTGGCAGGGGCGTAGGCCAACACACCCTTTGGGGTGTGTCTGTGTGGCTGTGTGCACTTTGGCCAAAATGCTAAGCAAATACAATTAAAGCGTCTGAGAAAAAGCCAATAATTAAAAATGCACAAAAAGCCAAAGCGAACACCGAACCGAAAGCCAAGCCAAGCAGTTGCAGCCCAAGGAACACGAGAGGGGAGTGGGAGAGCCCGAAGAAAACAGAAGAAGACACACAGAGGCAGCAGCAGATGAAGAAGAACGTGGCCAGAGGAGGCGGCAGCGGCAGCGGCCGAGTGGGCAGCAGATTCTGGCTGAAAATGGAAAGTGCAGGTCAACAGGAGAGCCAAAACCGAAAGCCGCTCGTGAGTGAACAGGCAGAGAGCAGCAGAAAGTGCAAGCCATGCCAGGGGAAGGCTGAGAGACAAGTAAAATCATTTGTTGGCCTCGAACAACTCTTGCAAAATGCTGGAAAAACTGGGAAGGAACTCGACGCGGCCAAGGGTCGCTGGGCGTGCCTCAACGAGCGATTCCCGTGCTGAGGAACTGTGGCTATAATAGATAATAGATATAATAAATTGGAGTATTTAAACTGGATCCCTGATCAGTGCTAAATGTTCATTCGAAGCCAAGCGGAGACTCCATCGGGCAGAGCAGCAGATATCGGAGGCCAATCGTCACAGGTGGCGAGTGTTTGTGGCTCAGCATTTGCTGTCTTCACTGACGCTCAGATTCCACTTCTTCCCCCCTTTTATACCCCCCCCCACCCTTGCTGAGCTAATCTAATCGAAGGCTGCCATCAGCGGGCGAGCCAGTGAAGGCAGTCCAGCAACCCGCGCAAAGCGAAGCTGACACGGACACGGACACGGCATATTTTCCACACAGTTACTCGCGTTAATTTCCAAGGTATCAGCGTTGTTCGTGGGTGGGTGCGGGGGCTGGGGCTGCCAAACAACAAGAAAAATAGACAAAGAGGCGGAAAAAAAGGGTCACCGCCGCCGCTCGCTTCCGTTTGTGTCTCACGCGTTTTTTTTCTTTTTTTGCTGTTTTTGTATTTTATTTTATTTTATTTTATTTACTTGGCGCGTTTTTCTCATTATTTTGGTCAGGTGGCTTGAGGTTTTTCAATCCAAAGTCCTTTTTGTTTACCTCCCCCCCCACCGCACTTGCCGGGAAACGGTGCGGTCGCAGCCGCGGCCCAGGGTCAAATGGGATGGGCGTAAGGGGCCACGCCTCCTGCCCACCCGAAAGCCAACACAACCCGATCCCCCCCACCCCACCCCGGGAGCAGGGGCAATGGCAATAATTTAAAATTAAAATTTTCCTTTTCAGTTTTCCTTTTCTTTGCGCGTTGTTGGGCGTTCGCCTGCTGCTCGGCGCTCCTGGGCCGCCGCCTAATCGGATAATGCGAATTTCTGTAATCGAAGTTAGTCGAGTCCTTGTGGCCCCCGTTGTCCCGGCTCGCTGTGGTGTACATGACTTGAGTCAATATATGCAGTATTTTATGAAAAGTTAACCTTTTTTTTTGGTGCCAGGTTCGAGGTTGATTTGCATGCGACGACCCCAGCGGACTTTTGTTTTAATGTCAGCTCGAGCGCTGCTCAATTGTCTAACATTATCTGATTTAGCGCTTAATGCCCAACCCTTGCCTAACCCTTGCCGTGCCCTGGCTACAGGATGCGCCCACAAGGACGACACACGCGCTCTGCCATTAAGCGGGCAGGGCAGAAACCCCAGCGACGCTTGCTGCTGGCTGCGAAGCTGTGCATACCCTCGGCAGATATAACAAATAAAGTTTTGGGTAGCAAAGAGACAAAGAGGCAGCAGTTCAGCATACCCCTGGCAAAGGAGGGGTACGAGCTGCCTGGGAAGGAAGTGGTGGAGGCAGGCGGGCGCAAGGATAACGAATTAAAAAATTAAAAATCGAAAGGCAACGACGACAAGGACAACAACGAGACGACAACGCAAAAGGTGGAACTGAAAAAAACCCCCCACAAGCACACACACACACACACACACACACACTCTTGCGCCGCGAAAGGGGTGGAAGATGATTAGGTGAGAGGGGGTAGTGGGGTAGATGCCTGATGTGCCGCCGCTGATTAGGCAGCGCTCCGGGGCCCAGGCAGCGAGGCAGCGAGGCGGCGGCATAATTAAAACTCGCAGCGCCGTGTAATAAATGCCGAGGCAGGCACGGCCAATAAATAGCAGCAACAAGAACAAGAACAAGAGCCCACAGCTCAGAGCTCTGAGCCAGAACTGGGAAGCGGAAACGGGATCGGAGCAACCCTTTGGCAGCAGCAGCCACATCCGCACAGCCTTCTCAGAGCCAGAGCCCAGAAGCAGAAGCAGAACCAACCCTTGGCAGTCCAAGGAAAATAAAAGAAACAATCGAATTTTAATCAATTCGCACACCGTCCTCGCAGCCAAGCAGCCAAGCAGCCACGGAGTTCAGTTGCCATTTCATTTGCATTTGGGCTTTGTCTCTAGGCAACCAAGCGTTGGCCCACAGAAAACCCCAGCCCCCCGCGGCCTCAGGCAGCGTCTCCAATGAGAGCTCGGGCCAATCCCATCCAGCAGAAAGAGCCCACAGCCCACGGCCCACACAATGTGCCAAGGGTCTAATCCGCAGCTCTCATCGCTGCAATCCGCGAGCAGGTTGAATGCTTCACGCCCCGGCAGGAGCCCACGCAGGGGGCGCCTAGCGGGGGTTTGGAGTGGGAGTGGGTCGCCCCGTTCCCCAGCTCTCAAGTGGTGCCTTCCCCTGCGATTGGTGCTCTGGAGTGCTTCGCATGCGTTCGATTGATGCGGCTCCGAGGGCACTCGCCAAACTTCGAGGCCCTGCGACGCGTCCTGGGAACTGTCGAAGCCACTGGGGGAGGGGGGAGAGCTGCCTGCAGCTCCTCGTCAGGCCATTCCATTGCATTGTGTTTGGGGCCATTTGCTTTGGCAATTTCTATTCATTGCAACTCATCAGCTGCCCGGCTCCCCGGCTCCGTCTGCACATTGCATTTGTCTTCCCCTCTCTTTTTTTTAGTTTTGTTGTTCCGTATTTTGCTGTGCTGGCACTTCCACTGGCTCCTTCAGTCACATTTCTATGCGGATGTTCAGGGTCCGGCCCTGAGCAGAGCAGAGCCATCATCTGCCGTTGCCCTGCATCCCCGGGACTCTGCTCCGCTGCCTGTTATTGCGGCTCATCATCTTTCGGCTGCTGCTGCCGAGCAGCGAAGGCTGCCCATAGCCGTTGCCCCATTCCATGGCACTCTCCGGCAGACAGTCCCCACAGCCTCCACAGTCCACAGTCCAATCCCCATTCTTGTAGCTTTCATTGCTCGTTTCTCTGGCTTGATGCTGCCTGCCCGCCCGCCTGCCTGCCTGCTGCTGTTATTTATAATTTTCGTTTATTTGCATTCGCATCCAATTTGTTTGTCCGTTCCCGGACTGCTGTTCTGGCTGCTCTACCTGTACCTGCTCTGCTCTGCTCTGCTCTGCTCTGGCCTGGCCTGGAATGGTCTCGTCTCGTCTTGTCTGGTCTGGTCTGTCGTTTTTTATTCCGCTCTCATGTAGCAGGGAGTCATCTTCTCCCTCTCCCTCTGCTACTCCCTCTCCTTGTGCATCGCCTAACCTCCACATTCCACATTCCACATACATTTCCACTACTTTCGACTTGTATTTTTCCGTTGTTGTTCTCCGTTCGTCCGTCCGCGTCTGCCCTCAACCATTTTACGCCATTATCAACGTCATCGTCGTGCTCGTTTCTCGTTCTCGTTCTCATCTGAATCCGAATCCGTATCCGAATCCTCCGTTCTCCGTTCTCCCACCGCCATTCGCCGCGTCTTTTGGCCACGTGGATCCAGGGGGGCCCGCCATTGTTGGGGCCTGGCACCCAGTCGCTCACCTTTGCCAGTTGTTGTCCCATTGTTGTCGCAGGGCCCCAACCATCTGCTGCTGCTGCTCCTGCGCTCCTGACTTTCCGGAGGCCATCTCCGCCGCCTGTCCAGCTGTCAGGGCGTATTATTGGTGTGCGGAAAATGTTCGCGTAATTGGAATGTTGACATTCGTATTTGGGAACAGGGAGGCGCCACAGCGACCCATTCCCAGCCCCCATTCATCCCCTCCATCACTCCATTCCTCCATCCATCTGGGTGACATGATGACTCCTATCAAAGTGCATCAAATAGCCACGTTCTGACGCCCAGCAACATGATGCCACAGCCTCTCCCTCTGCTTCTGCCCCTGGCTGTGGCCTTCGTCTTTGGTTCTGTTTCCGGTTCTGCCTTGGACTCTGGCTCTTTGGCTTGCAGCAGTACCAAAAATCTTCGGCATTACCTAAGTGAGGCATCAACCTCAGGCCCCCTGCCCCTGCCCACTCCCACTCCACATCAGCCAGACTGAAGGGAAGACTTTTTCTTGTTGACTTGCACCCTGGTCGTGACATTGCTAAAGCTTCGACAACTTGTCAAATTACCCAAAGCCAGCCGCCGGGCAGGACCCGCCCACTCCACTGGTCGTTTGTCAATATTTAAAATTGAAAAATATGACCCCCACCCCAGCCACCCATCCAGCCCATCCAGCCCATCCACCCATCCGCTCCTCCGTCCGTCCGTCCGTCAGGTATTTTCATATCATTTCAATATCATTGATGTAAAAATGCTGCTCGCTCTGTTAATGTGCGCAACGCGGGGCAAAGACAAAACGCAAGTCAATGAAAATGAGACGGGTTTGGGGTGGGGTGTGGGGTGGGGTGTGGGGTTGCTTTTGGTTCAGATCCGGGGGAAAGACAGCGACAGCGACAGCGACAGCGACAGCGACAACGTTGACGACAATCGGAAGACACCCTTAGACACACGGCAGAGTCACGAGAGTCACCGGGGGTTACCATTACCGACATCCATCCATCCATCCATCCAGCCATCCGTCCATCCGTCCAGCCATTCACTGGCTTCTCGCTCCCATTCATTCCCACTCATTCATTCGCTTAGGCATTCATTCATTCAGTCTGTCTGTCTGTCTGTCTATCTGTCGTATGTATATTTCATATGCCCGCATGGAATGGGGGCAGTGGCAGTGGCAGTGGCAGGCGTCTTAGCATTTCCCAATGTACTCGAAAACGATTTATTAAAAAATATCTTTGGCACGGCGGCGAGGCAAAACAACAAGCAAGCTTATTAAAAATTTATTACCAAGCTTAAAAAATGTTACCCCAGTCGGCGTCGCTCGCTGCTCCCTGCTCCCTGCTCCATGGATTTATATACATACGTATATGTATATCTATATATATGTATATTATTCGCTTGCTCAATACCCGCGGGGCATTTCGCCGAGAAGTTACATCAGGTGGCGGAGGGCTGGGCTGCTGGCAGTGCTTACCTTCGACGACAACAACAACGAAAGGTAGGGAAAGGGAGTGGGAGTGGGAGAGGGCACGAGGACAGAAACAAGCCCTGGGCAAAGATATTGAAAGGTATTTTGGCTGATTTGTTTGAGTTGGAAATTTAATTTACAACTGTAAATGGTTTTAAGCGTTCGCCGCGGAAGAGCGCGGAAGTAGAGCCGCGCGGGTCCCCTACCCACAGCCCATTGAAGTTCGCTACAGGCAGGGGGTGGAGAGGGGAGTGAAGCAAAGATTGATTAGCGCAGGAATCTGGCAGGGAGAGAGGCAGAGAGCGAAGCAAACCCGTGGAAAATGTACCCTCAAAGCGGAGAGCTAAAAGTGCAGAATACGAACCGATAAACTGGCATCGAGGCATGTGTCTTGGTCGCTGCAACAGCGAGAAGCGCAGGGGGCATGCCACTGCAAGCCGCAAGGAGGAAGGCTGCCAAAGAGCCGCATCCCAGTCTTGAAAGAGTCGCTTTCAATGCGAACACGAACCAAAGTGTTGGGCGATCTATGCCCGAACCGAAGTGGGATGCCCTCGGAGTACGCCTGAGTGTGAAGGTCTCTCGGCGGGCTGGATGCCATGCCTCTCGTATCAGTGGCAGAACAGCCACAGATGGGGTGGAGGCCATTAAGTGACATATCAGTCGGGTGGCAGGACCTTCCACACACAGACCTTTTTCGGGCATTGGTCATCATCATCATTAGTAATGAGCGCAGCCCGAAATCCAGCCACCACCACCCAAATCCCACCCAAAACAAACAGAGAGAATGCCTCGTCCCAGGCCTCGTCCCAGGCCTCAGCCTCTGTCTTTCATTTCGACTCTGATTCCGATTGCGATTCCGAGTCTGTGTCTCTGTCTCAAGTCCAATGACAAATGATCAAATGTCACACATGGAATTTAAAGTAGCTGCAGCTGTGCAGGGGAACGAGTGGAATGGGCCTGGGCATGGGCTGGGCATGGTGTGGGGTTGGCTTGGGTTTGGGTTTGGGCTTGGGAGGCAGGTAGACTCGGACGCTTATTAGCCGAGAGAGCCCCGGCCAAGGGTTGACGAACGGATGGCCTACTATTTGATAACTGAAACTCATCCGGCGACGTTGTCATCATTTTTATGATTTGGCCAAATGATGAAATGAAAGCCCATGAAGGCTTAAGCCTGGCGCACACAGAGAGAGGCAGGGGCAGAGCCAGAGCCAGACACACATGTGGCAAGCTCTAAGCCCATCCAGGCAGGCGGAAGCATTTTTCAATATTTGACAAGAGGCTGCACTGCCACTGCCACACACACTGCCATGTGTGTATGTGTGTGTGTATTTGTGTGTGAAAAATGGCAACTTTGACAGCTTGACACTTGAGCGTGGCAACCCTGGCGCTGGCACTGGCACTGCCGCATAACCTCACACATGCAGCCCAAGCATCGGGAATATTTTAATCTATTGTAGGCATTGTCTCTGCTCTAATAAAGGTAGCAGTCGCCCCGCTCTCTCTCTCTCTCTCTCTCTGTCGCATTTGGGACACTGCCCCTTCCCTGCCACGGGTGATTGGACCCGCTGACGTGGCTGATATTTTGACAGCCAAACGTCACATCTGACAGCTGGGCCATTTGTCAAGCAGCAGGGCCCAAGGACCCCAGAGCTTTCTGCCACAGTCTTTAATTAGTCGAAGGGGCTGGGCATGGGCCCAATAAAGAGTTCAATGGGTGAGATGCAGCTCTGGGGTTCTTGGATTCTTGGATGCTGCCCTCCTGCTGTCGCTGTCGTCCGACGCCAGTCGACTCGAAATGTCACCTCGTCTTGGTGCTGCACCTTCCACGAGTATCAACTCATTAATTTCTATTTCTGTTTGTCCTGGGCATACGAGTGCAACGGCCCTCCCGCACCGAGGCACCCACTTGGCGACCTCCTGCTGCTCCTCCTCCTGCCCTCTTGGGCGCTACTACACGTATCTGAAATTATACTTTGTCCTTTCTATAACAATAATTATTATTTTGCTTGAAGCATCAGCTTCAGCTTCAGTCCCAGCCTCAGCCTCAGCCTCAGCGCAAGGACCAAAGCAGAAAGGAGCAAAAGGGGTGCGGGGTGTGGGGTGGGGTGGGGTGGGGGTGTGGGGCGCAGCAGAACGAATGGTAGGATGTCGGTCCAAACAATCAGAATGTCTATGGCGGAGACGCTTACCGGGGACAGAACCAGCAAACACTTAAAAATGCTAAATAAAACATATTCCACTTACACACACACATAGCGGCAGAGAGAGAGAGAGAGACAGAGAGAGAGAGAGAGAGTGTGAGAGAGAGGTGTGTTGGGTGGGTTTTAGGGGCCGGCGCTCACAGGTGCCGCTTGTTAAGAAACATCTCGGGCTAGGGCCAAAGCAGGGGAAGCTTTTGGAATGGCACTAGGGCTTGGGGGTAGGGCTAGGACTGGGACTGGGACTAGGGCTGGGGGTTGGGTTATTTGCAATTCATAAACAGCAGACACAGATACACACACACACACACACCGGCACACACAGACACAGCCATAGACGTCACACACGCACACAAGAGTGCAGAAAAAAATAATTTGCAAAAGTAGCGTCGTGTGACAATTGCCGAGCCCCGTGCCTCCGCCTCCGTCTCCGCCTCCGCCTCAGCCTCCGTCAACGTCTCAACCTGTGCCTCAGATTGAGCCTAGGCCTGTGTGGGCCTAGGGGGTCCCCACTGTGAGGCCGGGGGTAGGCCCACGAGGAGGCACCTCTGCTGGGCGGGGACCAACTGCAGTTTGTTGCTGGCTGTTGTTGCTATTTGAATTTTGAGGACATTGTGATGAGGCTTTAGTTTGCAAATCTCTAGCACACACAAACACACAGAGAGAGAGGGAGAGGGGGAGAGAGAGAGAGAGAGAGAGGCACCACCACAGCAGCACCCAGCAGCAAGCATACGTCAACGAGCAGAGACTGAGGCTGAGGCTGAGACCGAGCTGCGAGCTGCGAGAGAGGCGGAGATGCTAACGCTCCTTCAACGCTTGATATCACATAGCCCCATGGCCGGAATGGCTGAGGCCCAGGCCCCACCTCAGGTGTGTGTGTTCTGGAGCCTGCATTTGGCGTTGCATATTTTTGAGGGCATCGCCAGGTGGACTCCTCATCTGGCAGCGACAGACCCTCACAGCACTCGGGCGGGGCACGTGGACTCTGCTCCGATTTTTGCGGCTGGAATGTCCACTGAATATCGTACGATACTCGCACAGCCCATTGAGCCCATCCAACTGTTGGCAGTTCTATTTTGCTCTCCACCTGCCACCTGCCACCCATGCCCCCCATGCTACATTTTGTGGCCTTCTTTTGCTTCCAATATTCTTTGGGCTTTCTGTAATATTTTCTGTAGCATAATCATTTGTCGCCTGCCTCGCAGCGAATGCTGTGGGATGGTGCTGTAGGTGCTCAGTGGGCGTGGGTGTGGGTGGTGGGCGGTGGGGGTTCGGGGTTGGGGGGCTGGGGTATTCGGCTTGCATCATCAGCGCTGCTGTGCAGGTGTCACGCCCAGTCCGGGGCTGTCGAGTGCGCTTATGGCTGTCATGACGCCCATAACATTGTCATCAACATTAGTTTGCTTCTCTCTCACTCTCTCTCTCTCTCCCTCTCTCTTTCTGCATCTGTCTGTGTGTGTGTTCTGCTTTGGGGTGGCCACTGGGTGGCACTGCCATCGCCTTCTTGGCTGCTTGTTTGTGTTCTGTTCTGACATCGTCACAAAAATTGGTGCAAAATGCTTCACTCACTCTTGTTGCAGTTGCTGTAAGAAGTCTCCAATGTGTGTGTGTGTCGTGTGGTGTGTGTGTGGCTGCTTATTGTGACTGCAAGTGAAGCGCAGTCTCTGGCATCCTTTGGGCCCGCTTGGATCCTTGGCTTCCTTGCAACTGTCTGCCTGTCTGTTTGCCTGTTTGCCTTTGTGTCTTAGGCGGCCACTATTTATTGGTAGCACCCGAAAGTAGGCTACACACACATACTGTTACACACACACACGCGCAGAGAGGGAGAGACATAATTAAGCGTTGACTATTTGTAATTTTTAATAAGACAGCCACCGCTCTGCACGGCTCTCCTCTCGCTCGCTCGCCGCGCCGCTCTTCAGCGCAATCCCCTGACAAAGCAACGCCCATACACAATATAAAATAAGCATGAATAATTAGAATATGTTAAGTGTTTGGTGGGGCAGTGGATGCCATGGCTGTCGTGGCTGCCGTGGCTGGGAGGTGCACCAGTGCACCGCATATTGTGTATTTATATACATAGCCACGCCCCCACACACACACACACAGACACATAGGGACGCGTGGAAGGAAAGCGGAGCTCGAGTGGGTGGCCCACCTGACTTTTTGTCATTCAAATGAAAACTGTACATACGTCGTCGTCGCCATCGTCGCCATCGTCGTCGTTGTTGTCAGGATCTTTGTCGTCAGAGTCATCATCAACAGCTCAGCACACACACGCACACACAGCTGCAGATGCACAGATACAAATGCACAGGCACACAGCTACAAATACACCTGCTCTGATTGCTTTGTTCAGCATTTTTTTCTGCTCGCAATTCTCGTTGTCCCGTTGTCCCGTTGTCTCTGTTCTCCGTTGCTGCATCTTTTTGCATTGCATACACTTAGGCGCGACTTTTTTCTTCTCTCTTGCGCCCCATGTGCGCGCGTGCGTGTGTGCGCGTGTGTGCAGCTGCATAGAAAAATTTACAATGCAATTGAGTATGCAAATATTGCCTACTTGTCATGTAGACAAATATACATTCAGCGCTCGGGCTCACCCCTTGCAGCAGTCTCTGCCTTACCCCCCACAGCCATCTTGGTGCCGCATACATATGCAATAACTGTTATGCATATGCATGTGCACATGCCTGTGTGTGTGTGTGTGTGTGTGTGTTATTGTTAGAGCCGCTGCATTGTGATTGTTGCAATTTTCGAAATTAAAATAACAATATGGCTGGATCCCAGCGCAGCGCCTCTACATGCGCTGCTCAGTGAACGCGACTGTACACTCAAAGGCAGATGGAATATTAATGGACAGCTACAGCCATGGCCTGCCCAAAGGAGTGGCTCTGCGACACCCACTGGGAGTATTGGGAGTATCCATCCATAATGGATACCTTACCTGCATTTATCTATGATCCAGCCAAGCCACACGTTTTTTCCGTCGCACCCCCCGACAGATGAAAGCAGAAGGCAGAAAGCAGATGAATGCTTCTTCCCGCTGTTGGCATCTTGTCGCTACTGACATTTATGCCATTGCCATTTATTTATTACAAATTGTTTGATATTAAAAATGTATGCCCTCGCCTTGAAACTTTGCTCCCAAGTAAATCATTGTTTTCGACTGTGGCATGGGGATGGGGGATGGGGGCTGGGCACACAATGACTATGCTCCTGTCTGGGGGTACATATGCATATAGAATGTCAAGAAATTAATGGCACTTGGCGAAATTTATGAGCATTCTGATATTTATGCGTCTTGTTCGTGAGGGGTCCGCTGAGACTGTCTCAATATTCCGTTCGAAAGACATCACAGCCACCACCATCGGCCCCCATCCATAGACCCTGCCACCCCGCCCCTGTCCCTGAAACGGCCCTGAAGTTTCATTAATGGCCTTGTTAGTGCTTTTGCCTGATTCCAGTAATTTTTGGGATTTTTTTTGTGTTGTTTTTTGGGTCTTGTCCCTCATCCGGTTTTGGTCACCGAAACTGAAACTGAAACAGAAGCAGAGTAAAAGGGTTTTTGTTTTTTCCTGAAAATAAATTCAATTTGCTAAATGTGTGCGAGTGTGTGCGAGTGTGTGCGAGTGTGTTGCGTTGTGTGCTTAGAGGTAATGCAATTTATTCGGACTCGTAATAAAAATTAATAACGAAAACGTGTCGGCCCAAACGGCCGAACGGCCAAACGTTCGAGCCACTAATATGACTTGGCACAAACACAAAATGGGAAAAAACCAAACTGAATGGCGCAGGGGGATGGGGAGGGGAGCGCTTTGTATCCAAGGTCCGGTTGGTGCCCTCGCATATTGTCTATCTAATAAAAATCAAACAAATTATGCCAACAAACTAGATTTCATTGCCCGCCCCATGCCCCATGCCACATGCCCCATGCTCGCTGTCCTTTTGTGTCCCTGTCTCCTGGTGATTTGCTCAATAACCCTTGTAATATAAACAGAGGATTCCGCACACAAACACAAACACATGACATGACTTTCACTTGGCAGCAGTCCATCAGGGGCCCCCAGGACAGCACCAACAGCACCCCGCCCAGCAGCCCACAAGCTCTGGAAAAAAGGACATGACTTGGAAATCACTTAATCTACTTGGCTGGCAAAGAAAGCGAAAGAGACTCAGACTCAGACTGAGAGTGGCAGAGTGGGAGAGTGGCAGGGAGAGCCACAAACAAAGAAGCTGAAAGCGAAACCGACACTGAAACCGAAAACCCTTTCGACTTAAGGGTCGAAAGAATACAAAAAAAGGCCACAGCACATACGGGCTGTGTGTGTGTGTGTGTGTGTGTGCTCTGGCCGAAGGACATCCGCACTGAATAAACACACCATGACAACGGCATATTTCACATATACGTATGTGTGTGCATTCGGGCATCCGCATTATTGCAAATCACTAAAACCAACAATCCACAGCCCAAAGGAGCAGTCGAACAAGCCGCGAACAGCGCCCGAAAAGGGGTTGGCGATGTAATTGAATTCAATCAAAATTGTTTGGTCCATCAAACAGACAATTACAAGCCATACATTCGGCACAAGGAATTGGCAACAGTGCGCGCCGCAGAAACCAGGCCAAGCACTGCCATTCAACTTCAACCCCCTCACACACGCGCGCACAGACTCCGCCCCGCATTGAGTTGTCAGTCCGCACACGAGCCGTGCCCTGCCCTGCCCTGCCCTGCCGCCGAGGAACACACACGTAGACAAGCAATTTGTCAATCGCTCGATTTGATGAGCTTAACATCCTCATCCACATCCACATACGCACCCGAATCCGAATCCGAATCTCAAGGGGGAGACGATGAGGCGGCAATAAAAAACCGCCAAAAGAGTTGCCCGATGGAATTAGGCCAGACACAAATCACTCGGCGCGGGGAGTCTGCGGAGTGGCACATGCCCCATGTGGGTCACGGCTACAAGCCAATCGATCTACAGCAAGCCAAGTCTTCATTCGCAGGGTTCTCTGCGGCGTCTGTGAGTCTCCTCTGTTCGGGGTTTGCTGATCATCTGGAGTTTCGCTGCGGAGGCTGCACTGCTGCAGGATTTCCGAAGCACATTTCGTTTATCGTTTAGTCTTTTAGAGGGTTCTCAGCCCTCAGTTTCGCTGCTAGGTTCTAAATCTAACGATTTTTGCCAAAATTATGCACAAAATGATGCACAAACAGCTTGGCTGTGTGGCAGATCCTTCAACGAACCATCGAATCTGTTTGATTGCGCTCTCCCAAGCCAGTGATGGCTTGTGGCCCGAGGCTGGTTTTCTTTTTAGCGCTTGACCTGCTGCCCTGCTCCTGGTAGACCGCATGGCCCATACCCCGCGCCAGCTCTTGAGGCCAGCCCGTCGCCGCATCGCCCCCTCATGGTCCATTTTTTCTGCAAAATCACTTGACCAATTTGTCAAGTGGCACTAAAGCGTGTGCGTCGTCTGCCTGCTCGTACTTTTGGGGGTTGGCGCGTGCTACTTTGTTGTTGTTGTTGTTGTCCTCCTCGTCCTCGTCCTCGTCCCCATCCTCAGCCACGTTCCCATTCTCCTCGTCGTCGTCGTCGCCGTCGCCGTCTTGTTTGCGGTAGTCTTTTGAGAGTTTGGCATTATCCTTGTTACAATTTGCATGCATTGTGGTGCCATTCATCCAATCCCAACCCAAACACGAACCCAAACACCAACCCAAACCCAAAGCCAAACCCAATCTGAAATCCAACCCCATCCCCTGATGGCAGGGAAAGAAAGCCATTCATCCATACATCCATCCTGGGGCTATCTTTACGGTCGCCTTTTCAGGCCAGTGATAAAAAATCTACTTGTCATTTCTTTTTAGCCCTCCCCTGGTCCCTGGCCCATGGCCCATGGCCACTTATGCCCGGCCATTTACTTATTTGTTATGATTTTATTAGCTGCAAAAACAAGCAATTCCGCTACAATGTTTATTGGTTATAGTGTTCTTTCGGGGCATCCACCGAAAAGGGGTTCGGGCTGGCCCTTTGATGTCCCCTTAAAAATCATAAGCGTGAGTTATGCTTTATGCCCCAGATTTGTTAGATCTCAGTGTGCCTGGGCACTTGGCTCGGGACGAGTGTTCGAGTGGGGTGTGGGTATGTGGGGATGCCATCTACATATGTATGTATGTATGTATGTATGACCTGGGCGGGTCCTTGGGTTTGCCAACGGCAAATTGCGACAGCGATTTGGGCTGATTTGTGGGATTTGATTTCATTTGATTGTGCGTAATGTAATATGGCCTGCACAGGGCAGCAGTTCGGCCCAATTAGGCTGTCCATTGAGTGGCATAGATGGAGCTGAGCAGAGCAGGCCATCAGATCAAAGTGCGGCCATCAATTCGTATCAATCAGGCAGATATGGATTGGGGAAGGTACACGCTATTGAGTGGCGGCAGGGGAGCCATCCAATAAGCAGGGCAAATGATCGATGGAATCGATTGATTACAATCGATTGTTGTACAGTACCTGTCTGAGTGAGTGGAGTTGTGTGGTGGCAAACTGCTCTCTAAAATCATCTCAAATTGAAATAGTTATTAAATCCAGAATGCAGACAACAAAAGCAGTAAAAGCATTTTCTTTGCATATTTCATGGAATTTCTGAAAAATGTTACCTCATCGGAAGAACACTGAAATATATATATAACAGGGATATATATGCAACAACAGGGAGTGAGCAAGTCGGCCCACTGTAGGAGCATCGGTTAACAGCAGTAACAGCAGAGCAGCAGCAGTAACAGTAGATTAACAGCACTAACAGCAGAGCAGCAGCAGTATCAGTAGATTAACAGCACTAACAGCAGAGCAGCAGTAGCAGTAACAGTAGATTAACAGCAGTAACAGTAGAGCAGCAGCAGTAACATTAGATTAACAGCACTAACAGCAGAGCAGCAGCAGTATCAGTACATTCAATGCAGTAACAGCAGAACGTAAAACAACAGCAGATAAGCAGCAAAGGCACAGGCAGAGGAAGAACACAGCAGGGAAGAAGATCAGCAGATGAAGAGTAGTAAGAAGATAATCGAAGCAGTCGATCGAAGCGTGGAACAGCAGCAGCAGAAAGCAGCTCTCAATATCTCGCTTTTGATCCTCTCTAAGCGAGTCTCTCAGCACCCACGCTCTCTATTGCCCAAGAGATAAGCGACAAGAACAACTGTAAATCGCTCGAGACGATCAGTCGCCACAAGGAGGAAAGCAGCACCAGGGAAACAGTGATAATACATTGAGAGCAATCCAATAGAAATGCACTGAGAAGAATACTTTAATCCGACATAAACATATGTATGTGTCGAATGTCGAGTCGAAGATGTTTTTTATAATTTTAATTTTAGTTTCTTGCTGCTTCTAAAACACGTTTCTAGCTCCTCTTAATGAATATTGGGTATTTTATTAATGTAGCCATTTATTTTGTATACATTTTATTGAATAACCGCCCAAAGAAATTATGGGTTTCCGATCGTGCGATTTTTTGGAGAGAGCTTTTCGACGGAACGTTTGACGTTCTTTTGTGAGATGACTTCATCGTTGGCCTCAAATCAATTTCCGCCGAACCATTCCCCGACGTTTGAAAACAGAAATAAGTCCCCAGGGACTAGATCCAGCGAACAGGGTGGGTGAGGGATCAATGCGTAGCCTAATTGATTCATTTTTGCAATAGAAACTGCACACGGCTGCACCCTTGCCTTGTGCCGGTGGAAAATAATCTTCATTCTTGGCCAAATGCGGTCCTTTCTTGCTCGGAATCCTCATTAAATCAATCCAACAACAGGGCATAATATTTCTCATACCCAAATGATCGTTCCAAATGTGGTTTCCTATGGCTTCCAGAACATCTCCGATCGGCCAGCTCCATATCGTGAATTCAATTCAATTTCAGTTTATTCGGGTGTAGTATGCACATATAAACAATACTCACTCAGTCCCAGGCATATCTTTAGTGCGCCGAAATACGATAATGCGATTATGTCCCATGAGTACAACGGCGGCTTGTCTCAAACAGTCCGACTGCACCACAATATGATACGCCAAGTGTATATGGATCCCCTCTCGCGCCACCACAGCACCCCCCACCCACTATCAGCAGCGCTGGTCATATATATAATGAATAAAATAAATAAAATAATGGCAGCACTTTAAGATTTGTACTGCCGTGGTTTCAATAAATTAACGCTTAATCAGCGCACGAAATTCGCCCATTTATTAATGGGTGGTTAGAAATTTGGCCTTAAATTACTAATCAGAGCGCCCTCGTAAGGCAGGAAAGGTATGTGGGGTGGGCTGCTGCACCATGCTAGTCCCTACGGCAGTCTGTCTTTTCTCCTTGCGGCCGTCAGAGTGTGCAGTAGTGCCATTTTCTGGGGCTCTGTATAGAAGCGGACAATTAAGCTTCAATGAGTAAACACTCTAAGAGCTCAGCAATCTTATTTTAGTTCTTAGTTCCGAAGAACTGGCACCGCTCCAGCCCGCCCCGTCTGCGACGTTGCGACTGCGAGTGCGATAATGCTGGCAATGCGAGTCCGCCGACTCCGCTGCTCGCAACACCCACCAGCGGTCACCGCTGCTGCTGCCGACCACCGCTGTTCTTTGCCCCCACCCCACCATCGGGCACCGAAATCGATTTCCTGCTGCCGGCCAATGACGCGTGCCTCGGGCGACTTTTCTGCGAAGATCAATTACACCGAATCGGACGTGTCCAGCAACTCTGCCGCTGCTGAAGTTATTCTGCCGCGAATCAAAGGTTTCGTTATGAATTTATATTCTGGTTTTAATTAGTCGAAATCTTTGATTCAATAAGGGCACTACGCCGATTGCCGAAAAGTAAGGACCCAAGTTTGTCCTTTCAACCAGGATCAATTTAACTAACGCCGCCGGACACTACGCGAAGTCACCAGCCATTTATGAGCTGAGAATATCCGTGAGTGTGATCAGTACAAAAGGACGCTGTCCTGTTTTGTGCACACGTGAATTTGGCTCCGAATTCGTGCATAGTTTACACAGTCTACAGTCATTTTAAAATAGTGGGGCAAGCTTCTTCAAAAAGCGTCATTAAGGCAGGCTCCGGCTTTCACATGCACATCAAATACGTGATTAAATATTCAAAACGAAATTAAAGCAAATTAATAATTCATTTATTTTGATTTCCAATTTCTTTAAATTTATTTTCAGCAGTAATTTCTTGATTATGCTTGTAAAGTATTTAATAGTTTCCTTAACTGGTCTTCAGCTGATCCAGCCTGTGCCCTGGCATCAACATATGTATATAGATATACTATTTAAATATATTTTGTTCGTGTCCGAGCACCTGTTAGTTTTACTGCATATTTCTTCACGAGTTTCTTCTTCAGTCTGCATAGCTGCCGTTCGCTGTACATTGTTCAGTTTACATATGTTCATCGCCTTGTTATTGTTTTAATAATGTTATTGTTGGAATATTAACTCTCTCACTTATTTTTCACAAGAACTCACAAGCGCGGCTCACCGAGTGCAGCCGCAAGCAATTCAACATTCCAGCCAGCGTTCGCATTTGCAACTCCGGACTCCGCAGCAGCAAGAGCCGTAAATATCAGCGCTTGAGCAGAGCCGAATCAGAGCCATACCCGGCAAACGATAAAGTATTTGCTCTGCTCTGCTTGTCGTTATGAGAGAGCAGACGAGAGATGAGAGCAGAGAGCAGAGAAACTGAAATTTGTTCCATTTACTACGGCTCTCAAGTGTTGTTTTGGTTTTGAAACCATTTGTGTCTCGCCTAGTTCTCAGAACCAATTCTGCTGGGCCCCAGCAGAAGTTCATTGCCAATTGATATATATTTTTGAATGCTTCCAGGAACTAAAGCGATAGCAGGTTCAGGGCTCATACAGCTGCGGAGAGATGTTCGGAGCACAGGTGGCGCTGCTGCTGGGGGGCCTCTTCCTGCTCGGCAGCGGTGGCCGGGCACACACAGAAGGCGGTACATGCATGGTGAAGGAGAACTGGCCGGGGATCTGCCGCCCCTCGTCAGCCTGCGAGCCCATCGTGGACGGGTACATCAGGTCGGGCATACTCTCCATCGACGATATCCCCAGCTGCGGTTTCAGCTCGCGCGAGGAGCTTGTCTGCTGTCCCACGAGGCCCTGGGGCCCCAATGAGTAAGCCAATCAGCCTCCTGAGTGCCCAGTGATGTGGCATCTGATATCTCCGACTTATCCCATCCAACAGCCCGAACAGCTCGAAAGGCACACCTGCACCTTCGCCTGCTCTTGCACCTTCAACCGCAAGTCCCTATGACACGTTCACAGAGCAGAGCCACACAGGCACAATGTCCACGGCCCGCCCACCCGTCTCGGATGGCCGAATCTCGCAGGTGCGTGTGCCCACAGAGCGGCCCTCGCTGGTGGCTTGCAGGAAGATACGAGCACAAAGAATGGAGAACAGGCTGGTTCCGAACATCCTGATGGGGACACCCGTCGATCGCGGCGTCTATCCGTACATGGCGGCCATTGCAACAAGCAGCTTCGGTTCGAAGCCTATGTTCAGCTGCGGCGGCTCGTTGATCTCGAGTAGGTTCGTCCTCACCGCTGCCCACTGCTTTAGCACGTCCGTGCCAACGTTCGTGCGCCTTGGCACCGTGGACATCGTGAACCCCACAGAGCGATATCAGGACATCGGCTTGGTACGTACCTCTACCCCTAACCCTACCCCCACCACCACACCTGCCCCCGTGCGTCGCATCCACACATCGATGTACATACATTCATATGTTTGGTTTTGCAGAGAAACATAAGCACCCATCCGGACTACGTTACCCACAAAAAGTACAACGACATCGCCCTGCTGGAGCTGGAGAGGGAGGCTAACATTGCCGCACACAGCAACATCTATCCGGCGTGCCTGCACACAGATCCCTGGGATCTGCCAGTCAGCTCCAAGCTCTTTGCGGCCGGCTGGGGTAGCACGCACGTGTACAGTGAGTAGTGCCCCCAAAATGAATGAATCAATTGAATGAATGAATGCATACTCCCGCACAGGTAGAGCCTTGTCCGATATCCTCCTGCGTACCGCACTTGACCTGGTGCCGCGGGACAAGTGCAACGAGTCGTATGCCAAGTATGAGCTCGGCATCAAATACCTGAATCGCGGTGTGATCGACTCGCAGATATGCGCGATGGACACCAAGCAGCAAAAGGCGGACTCCTGCCAGGGCGACTCCGGCGGCCCGCTCATCTTGAACATCAACGGGGAGGACGATCAGTACGTCATAGTGGGCATCATCTCGGCTGGGAACGGGTGTGCCAGCAACACGCCGGGACTCTATACTCGAGTTGCCTCGTACCTGGACTACATTGAGAGCATTGTCTGGCCGGAAAATGGCCTGGGCACGGGTGATGAGCCCATCAATAAAAAACCACCGAATATGTTCGATTAGTTTGCATGTTCTCACTCAATAAAAGCAGTTTAATTGTAGCAATGAAAACAATTGCAGACACGCACGACAAGCGTTGAATATGACAGTTTCGGCTTGGGCAATATTTTCAGCTGACATCCCGAAAAGAGAGCAAGGAGAATGGTCTGCTGTAGTCCTGTCCTTGGGTAATTGATTCCTGCCAATTGTTCAGGGCAGCAGCGCTGTTAACATCACACAGCTAACAGCCGGCTGACGGTGTTGCTAACAGCGCACTGTTAGCTCGCTCTCTCGCGCTGCTCAGTCACGATCCACTCGACTCTCCAGCACTGGCGCTAGCATCAAGCTGCCAAAATATGTACATAGTTGGCCATTGGCGCTATTGCAGTCTCGTTCCACCCCCCGAACCAACCAAGCCGCGGCATACACAAATATCTATGCATCGCAGCACCCCCCGACTACTTTATTGGGAAACAATTTCATTGGGAACTTTGCAGCGATCATCCAGCCACCCGCCTACAAAACACTTATCAATTGATACTCTTTAAGTGGATGCGGCAGGACTTGTCGGGGCTCTTAGGGTGCTGCTCCTCTCATGCACATATGTATGTACATATGTACATCTTATGGAGCACCCTGGGCGGGACAGTCGGTTGACCTTTTGGTAAATGTCTTAAGGACATCTTCATTTCAGTGACCCTCAGCAATCTTCTGCCTTTTAATTGCCTGCTGGCCCCAGGCCAGGCCAGGTCAGTCTCCGTTTCCGTCTCTGTGTCGGTGTCTGTGTCGGTTTCAATTCCAGTCCAACCCTCGCAGCAGTCCGGCATTCATTTGAACCGGCCATTTCATTAACTGGCCCAAGGCGAACCGAAAACGCTGTGGCGATTAGTTCACAGTCATAACACACGGCCGAACCGCAGCGACCCCGACCCTCGCCTCGAGCTACACTCCCATTCCCATTCCCATTCGTATTCCCACCCCCACTGCCCACTGCAGTGGAATGGACTGCAGCCCCCACTCCGAAACAGATTCCTATTCGGACCCAGTCATCGACACCGCCTGACTGACTGTCCGCTGCCTACCCCCAGCCCCCAAGAGTCCCACTGCCACCACCATCCGCCCCACTAAACTATAAAATTTTATGACTTTCTACAGGCCAGCGGCCATCAACAGGAGCCACACACACACACACACATAAATCGGGCACACTGAACGGAAAAAGAAACTAAATGGAATGCAGAATGAAAACAGATTAAAGATTATTGTGATAATTATACGCCATATAAAAGTGGCTACTCATTTCGGAATTTAGCTTATTTCTTTGGCAGAACTCAGGCAGGACATTGGTCCCATTTGTGAACATTTCAGTCCACATTTGACGCCTTCCTATTTAGATGAAAACTAATATCTTCCACAGATTTTTCTGGATGCAAACATCCCGCCCATTCGGCGTGCGAATAACCTGGTACATTATTCTTCATTCGCTACATCCTAAACCGAAGCTCCCCTGATTGTACCAAATATTTTTGCCAGTGTACTGGCGAATACACGCACGCACACAGACATGTCGGAGGAGGGCACGCTCAATTGGTTTCTGGTTTTTTCCATGTTTGCAGGTAGTTTAGGCTGCAGCACTCCCCCAGCCCCACCCCCCCACCCCCACTACCGCATGGTGGGGCCACCCTGCCTGGCGACCCGCCCAAATTGCGCAAAATGTTAACAAGCAATTGAGCAGACAAACAAACAACTGTTGAAGCTGTCCGGGGGGGTGCCGTGGTGGTGCTTGGGTGGTGCTGCGTTGATTAGTTTAACGCGTCCAACGTAGCGGAAAGTTGCGACGTCTGCTCATTAAATTGAACCAGCCTTATTAGTCGGAATGTGTCCTTGCTGTGGCTTAAACCAGGCCCCACTCCCACTTCCACTCCCATTCCCACTTCCACTCCCATTCCCACTTCCACTCTCATTTCGCATCTCAATTCCCATCTCCCTCCCCATCCATGGCATTCTCAACGCTATAAAATGTAATTTTATATCGAGCGAAGCTACTTCATCTGCAGTTCTCCGCCCGTGCCGGGCCGTGTGTGCGGTTTTTATGGCCCGCAAACGATCCAATACAGTCGAGACGGGCTCTGGCGAACATCGGCTGTAATGGGGAACTGCTTGCAGTCCAACCAGAGCAATAGGAAGAGCCACTGGAAGTTAGGGAGCCACAGCCTTGGCTGCCTGTGCAGCCTGCAATTTTGCTTACATTTTAACACTCAATTGATTAAATTTGAGGAATAAATTAAAAGAGTTTTCCCCAATGCAAAATCAATAACAATAACAAGAAGGTTCTGATGTATACCTTAAAGAGTACAAAGTTGCTTTTACCCACACACCCCCACCGCTCTTTTGCGGGGTAGGCATAATTTTTAAGTTCTGATACCTTCGTGGTATCAAAGGGTATTTAAAGCACAGGAGGGTGGGGGGGTTACAGACTCTATGTGCTGGCGAGAGGCAGAGCCAAGTCTAACTTTCAATATTGACACATGGCAGAAGTTTGGCTCCGTTTACCCAGCCGCTGGCGCATAATAACTGTCAAAAATCTTTCAAATTTTAATCAACTTTATTTTTGGTGCCACGCACACACACACACACACACACACAAACGGCACACACACGTCTCCTCGCTTTTGCAGTGCCTGGGAAAAGTTTGCTGGCTTCTTTTTCGTTGGCCAAACAAACACACATATGAACATTAATGTAAATGTGCGGCAAAGGCAAAGGCACGGCAAAGGCAAAGGCAAAGGCAAATGCAAAGGCTGCCGATGTCGATGTCTTACCATCCTTCCCCCATCGCTGTCTGTTTGCCGGCAAGCCAAAAGTATTAAAAACGCATTTAATTAAGTTGAAACTGTGGGCTGAGTGAGGCCTTGACGGTGTGGCAAACGGAGGCAACGCAATTAACCGAGTCTTGCCAGATAATCCCTATGACAGAATCTAGGTATTAACTTTGAACTCACCTCAGAAGTCAATCGATTAAACGACAGAACGGTATGTCTATATGTGTAAATTCTGCAGAGGTATATAATAATATAATACTAACGAAAACTTCAGGTTTCAAAGGCACTGCTTGATCAGTTTCTTGAACGGATAACGAACTGCTTGCCTTAGAGGCAGATCAAGCAGTAAGATAAATTGTAGAGAGAAACGAACGAAACCTTCAGGTTTCAAAGGCACTGCTTGATCAGTTTCTTGAACGGCTAAACAAACTGCTTGCCTTAGGGGCAAGATAAAATGTGAAGGGAAACGAACGAAATCTTCAGGCTTCAGCGGCACACTGACTGTGGTTCAGGTTCAGTTGGGTGCATTTGCTGGCTCCAACAATGTATTTGCCTGCTCTGACAACTAATGCTTACGGAATATCGTACTTAGATCAGGTTTTCAATTCAGATGGCTATTTCCCACCCCAGGACGCCCAGAGGACACTCATCCAGTCCGGAGTCTGTGGCCAAGTGCGAATTGCGTGGCCTTCAATCTATTGAATGCCCTCAAAGTACTCTGGTTACCCGAACTTGAGGCTCCAATAATCGATAAACCTTTGAACTATCCCTAGGCCAGACTGTACTCTCCCATGCCCATGCTCTCGCCCATGCCCTCGCCCATGCCCATTCCCACAACAAACCCAAATAGCAAACCCAAGACAAGAGCAATTACAATATGGCGTCTTGCAGGCGGTGACTCCACCTCCGCGAACATGCCAACAAATTTGATATATTGTCAACTATGTTTGCCCAGCCGAAGCCCATAGTCCATGGTCCAATCCCAATCCCAATCCCTGCAGCTGGGCTGTGAACCCACCTAGCCGTCTCCGTCGCTGTCGCTACTTTGTCTTGTGCATGCCAACAATAATTTTTGATTAAAGATGAATTTTTAATTTAATGTATCTCACAGATAGAGACGCAACCGTAGCCATGCCACAGCCACAGCCATAGCCATGGCCGGAGCTGGAGCCGTATCCGTATCCGTGGTCGTAGTCCAACGAAACGTAAACGAGACAAGGCAAATGGCAAGGCAAGCGGCGGACACAATGGGGGAGGAGGAGAGCGCGGAGCTGGCCGGCGTCGCGGCTAAAAAACATCAGGGAAATGAGGGAAAAAACGCACGAAAATGTTTTTTAATCTCAACGGCAAACGGAAGCGGAAATCAAACGACCAGAACAGCGGCCGAGCGGCAGGCGGGGCAAACAGCGAACTTCAAGTGATGTAAGTGGTGGCATACGCGGTGCAGCAGAAGAAGGAGTACGCCGGGCTGGCGTGGGTGTGCGAGTGCGAGTGGGAGTGGGAGTGGGAGAGGAGAGGAAGTCAACGACCAAAGTATCAAACAAAATTTTTAATGTCTTCACTGGGCCTCGGCCCACGGCCCACGGTCCACCGTCCTTTTCCTCCTTCCACGAATCACCGTTTTGGTGTCTTATGCCTCGGCGCCCTGTTAAAAAGCCCGCGAAATTCACCCCCCGAATCGCTCACCCGGCCCTGTAACTGCCCATCTTCAAGGCACTCCCACTGCCACTCCGCCTAACCACCACCCAAACCACCCGACAGGAAACGGCCTTTGATTTTTTCCGAAGTTTTTTAACTTTTTTTTGGACCATTTTCATTTATTTTTTTTTTGGCTTTTGCTTTTGGCTCATTAGGAATTTTTCTTCGCCAGTTTGTTGGAAAAGCGATAAAAATGTTTAAGGCAGTGTTCCCTCCCCCTGTAGCTTAGGTTAGGCCACCCCCAGCCCCCCGTGCAGCGCCTGCCAAATGGTGTTTAATGATTTATGAATAATCGCCATTTTGCATTTGAGTGATGACGATGGGCCAGCGCGGAGGGACTCGGGGTGAGGCATGTTGTCTGTGGAGCATTGGCGGGGGGGCAGTTGACTGTGGGATGAGTGGGTAAGTCAGTCAGTCAACGCACCCAAAAGTCCATTTACACGTTTCGCTGGTAAAGGTGATGGCGAGTGGTGGGGGGTGTCGCACTTCCGCGGGTGGAGGGTCGGTGGGTCGGTGGGTGGGTCGGACAGGCGTTATCAATGTTCCTGGGTGGTTTTTATACAAATTTTCATTTTCTTTTGATAATTTTTACATTTTTTTCGAGCGCTTTTTTTCCTTCCTTTTTGCTTTTTTCTTTTGCCTCATCGAAATTTTGTTGCTCATTTTCGTTGTTTTTACAATTTTCCACTTACGCGTTAAATATTTTTGACAAACAACACGCGCCTCTGCCACAGCGGCGGGGCGGGGGGAGTGGCGTGGCGTGGCGTGTCAGCCCTGACAGGGGAGTGGGCGGGCGGTGGAGGAGGTGTGGCTGTGAAATGGATCGTTCGGCAATTAAGAATTTTCCCTAATTGAAAGTGCTGCTCAGCGGAGGAGCATTCAGTTGTTGGGTCGAGGCGGCACAGAAGCCGCAAAAATATTTTCTGCATCCGTGTGGATTATTCCTTCTGCCAGCCTATCTATCGATGGTACTCCGATGATTACCTTTGTTTTGATTGTCCTTCGTTCCCACTATTCGTGTGTTTGTTTATTTAATTCATCATTTACCTGTTGATTGTTGGGTTCATTGCGCAATCTTCTATTTATTACTCGCCTAGCTGTGCCCATATTTAATTCCCTTTAATTTTAGGTTGAGGCCAGCCAAGAGCCCTCCTGGACTGAGCAGAGAGCTGTCTCTCGCATGCCACTGCCTCGCCTTCCTGCCAGACTTCTTCAGCAGCCCATTAAGGGCTCTTAGCCTAACCACGCCCTCCCCCTTCAACCCCTCCCACTGAGACAGACGGACAGATAAAGCGATCAATTCCGTTTGGAATCAAACTCAAACCGTACGAGTCGCCTGCCATTTGACTTTTGACAGTAACGGGTCTTAAGAGAGGAAACAACAACCGTAATAAAAGTATCAACCCACACACATGCCACACACACACATGACACACAGCCATCCATACTCCCCCCATTGAGCGGCATTTGCCTATCAAAAAGTTTTGATCTTTGATTGTCTGGGTTTGGCTTTTTAACTAATTTGCGACACCCTGCCCAACCCCTAGCCATTACAATGCTCCGCCACCTTCCCACACACACACACGCATCATCCCCACTCGAACGACCTCCCTTCCCCGCGCTCTGTGCCAAAATTCATCTCCTCCTTGAACGCAAAACGCGCTCAAACCGCATGCAAAACGCGTCACATGCAGTCACTGGGGAATTAACGCCCCATATACCCGCCCATTTCCCTCCCCAAACACCACACGCGGGGCTCACAAATATTTTGCATACGTTCGTTTCGTTTAAGCCGCTGTAGCAATCACAATCCCCATCCAGCACTGTCCCCGTCCCTGTCCCTGGCTTTATTTGCGCAATATTTTTCTGATAATAACAAATTCGCGAATATGTTTATCTGCGTTTTCATTGCCATCTCCTGCCGTCTGTTTTCCACTGCCTTCTGCGCTTTTCCTTGCCTCCGTTGGCGTTTATTTTTTTTCGTTCGTTCCTTCCTTCTGGCTGCTGCTCTTGATAAACTGGAGCCTTGGCAGGGGTTTCGTTTGGATTTGTCCTGGCTGCCTTAGCGCCCCGTCGGCGACTGCGACCCCCCCAGCGCCTTCCCATTTTGCTTTTCTTTTTTTAGCGTGCCACTAATTCCATTTGAGACGTAACGAAAACGAAAATGACATCAATTTATTTGTGTATTGTTGTTTGTTTGCTCTTCACTCTGTTGCTCATCCCCTCATTGGCTGATTTTCTTTTCTTGGTGACAATATCCTGGGGTTCTGGCTCTGCAGTGGCGCTGGCATGAGTGGGTAGAGTGTAGAGTAGAGTAGAGTGGGCCAAGCAAGAGGCTTGAATTCAAAGGGAAAGTATATTTAATTTTATTTTCCATGGATCCCAGTCCATGCATTCTTCATGTTTATTTGTGTGTGTGTGTTCCCATCGTTTATTGGACATCTAAAAGTAACCACAAGTGTGGCGACGTCGCAACATTCTGTTTAATGTTTGTTGAGTGTATTTGGCGTTGCTGAGTTTCATTGTTCGTTCGCAACCATCCGCAAAAACTCGGTGGCCGAGTTCCAGAACACAGCGCCGGCCACTGAAAGAGGTAAGAGAGCTAGCTGCACATTGGGCCATCGGGACAGCAGGGATCAGCAAATACGTACTTATATCTACGACAGCCACGCCAAGGGTAAATGGGTCGGCCTGGCCGTACAGATAGGTAACTATCACATATTCACCGCTCAGAAGAATCTGAAACATGTAGTTCCACAGTAGAAGAAAAATCAAAAAGAGAATTTCCTGCGGGCAGAGCTCTGGTTGGTGGCTTTTTCTCACTGATGGCAAAAGGGCTCTCTACTCACTCTGAAGTTCCCAGACAGCAGTACTTGGGTTACGAGATACAAGAACAATTGCAGTGCGCGCACCATCGACATGATGTACGCGTCGTCTTTATCGAGTCTGCCAGGATTCTCCTTAGATTTTTGCGCTATCGGCTTGGTCAGTAGCAGGGACAAAACGTTGATCATGCTCAACAGCACTACATAAAATCCTCTCCGCGCAGGCAACATTTCTGTAAGATCGAATTTTAGTTACTGTTTTCTGTTACAGTTCTCTTTCCGAAAATAAACCAATTTTGAATTATTTGGCAGACTCTCAATTGTCATTTAAAAGCAATGTTTTCATGTTTACAAAGCAAAGCAAACTATTTCTCATTTCATGCTCTTTATACAATTTATCGTTTTCTCTTTTTTGGTCGATAACGATTACATTCATTTTTATTAATAATCCTCCTGGTTAGGTTAATCGCACTTTTTTTTATCAATAACAAAATGTATTCTAGTGATGCAATTTTTGTTTGCTTGCAACTGTATATGCTGCAAGATTAATTGTTCAATGTTGTTCAGGTCCATTAGCTCTAACAGGCCAGTAGCGCTGTTAACACGCCACAGTAACAGCAGCCTGTTAACGCTCTCGCTTAACAGAATGTGGCCGCGTTCCGTAAACAGCTCACTGTTAGCGCTCTCTGACACGATCCCACGGCGCTCTCTGCGGGCTCGGCTCTCTTGTAAGCTTAGATTAATTGCACATATGTACACCCCCATTATAAATACGAATTTACCCGAAAGCTACAGTCAATTATGCGGATTAAATATATGTGTTTATGTATATTTATGTACCATCGACATTTTCATTCTTCGTTTTAACATTCCGACATCTGCTATTTATACAGCCACTACACATAAAGGGACTGATGCTGTTACTGATGCTGTTACTGAGGCTGTTACTGGTGCCGTTTGACCTAGTCTGCTCTCAAAGCTTTACTTAAGTCAATAATTATTAAGATATTTGGTGCTCGTGATCTTAACGCAGAAAATGGTTGCATTTTCTACTGATATATTGAGGCGAATAATCATTCAACAGACACACAAATAATCAATCAGAGTTTGAATATGGGACAACTCCTTGCGATGTTCTCCCACTCTGTCTTAGCAAATCAAAATGCCCTGACATTCTAGATATCTCTGGGAATCATTCACATCTTTCGCAGAGCAGCCATTGTGCCACCATCCACGCTTTCCCCACAGGAGACCCACCCCACCACCTTTCGGTCTTCTTCGGCTGGGAGGGGGGTACAAATGCCAACAATAACTACAATTACACCCGAAGGATCAGTTGAAAAGTCAATAAACCGCCGTAGACAGGCGGACAGGCGTACGGCTGTGAATGCGGTCGCGGACACCGACACGGATGCGGACCCAGACACGGCCGCGACTCGATGGGGGAGGGTGCAGAACGCGCCAAAAAGCAAAGCCACAAAATAACCGCAAAAGAGTAAACAACAACAAGCGAGAAGAGCTTACCTTACCCCTTTCCGCCCCGCACTCTCGCCACGCACACCCCCCCTCCCCGCTCTTTCCATCACTCTGGCCATCTCTGTTGCTCCTCTGGTATCTGTTGCAGCTTCCTTTCCACTGCCCCAACCAACGTGGCGCAACCTTTTCGGGAAGATTTTTCCTTCCTTTTTTTTGCTTATTTAAAAAAACCATAAATCAATTGGACACGCCACACACACACACACACAAAAACACACATATATATGCACACTTATACAAATGCAAATCTATTTTTAAATGCGAAATAATATGAAAAGCAAGTGGAGGAGTGGAGGGGTGGAGGGGTGGTCGGGGTGGGAGAGACAACGACAACCCCTGCGGGCAATGCGTTGAAAATCGCGCACTGCAAAAATTGCCCGAAAACGAAGTTACAAAAAAAGGGAGAAAAAAAAGCGAATGGAAGCGATGGCAGGTCCAGGACGATGGAAGAGGGGAAGGACGAGAGACGCTGGCGGGACAATGGATGAGACGGACGGGCAGGGGAACGAGGATGAGGATGAGGCAGCGGGCATCGGGCAAAAGCCACGCGAGAAAAGCCGCTGATACGACATGTGGGAAAAGTCGAAAAGTCAGACTCAAAACCAAGGAGGGCGAAGAACAGAGAAAGAGATAGCCACAGGGAAAGAGAAAGGGGGGGGAGAGGGAGAGAGAGATGGACAGTGGGAAAGAAAGGAAGGCGCGGTGTGGGGTGCGACAGATCAACGGCTGAAGATGCGCCGGCGACCGCCCGCTGGCAATAAAAAAAAAAAACACGAACAATAAAAATTTTACATTTTTGCATAACCGAGAAAGTGTGGGGCCGAAAGGGTTGCACGGCAGCGGGGGTGGCAGCTAGGGTTGCCCGTAAAATGACACACATAAAGGTCGAGCATGGGAGACCCATTGCTGCGGTCTACCCCGAAAAGGAAACCGTGAGACAGTCACTTGGCCCCTCGGGGCAGGCTGTGGAGCATCTTCTCCCCTCCCCCAGCGGGCTATGAGTATTTTCCATGGAGGGCTGGCTGCCGGGGAGCGGGGACATTAGTTGTGACGGACTGCGCCATCGTGAAAGAAATGCCAACAGCCGAAGAAGAACAGCAGCAGAATCAGACACAAATCTGATTTCCGTTTGACGGATCCTTTCCCTTTTCCCTCTTCCTTCTTCCTGTTTCCCAGCGCTTTTCTCCCGCTGGGCGCCTTGGGTAACTCCCTGGCAAAGTGGCTGGCTTATTGGCTTACGGCTGTGGACTGCGGACTGTGTGAACTGCCCTCCAGGAGGCCGGAAAGGGTTCCGTTCCCCATCACATGTGCATCGGACGTACATCATGTGTGGGGCTTACCATCTGAATGTTTCCTTGAACAGATTGACTGCCTCGCTGTCTTGATTTGCGTTCGTAGAGCTGAGCTACGATTTGCGGTGTGTGCAGCCGACATCCCCAGGAGATGTGTTTTTATTTTGCCAATGGTTGATTTGGCCTAGGATACCTTAGGTGCCTGTTGTTCCAGCTCCCTAAGAGAGCAACAACTAGCAATGTAGGCTCATTACTGGGCGTCTAAGGGGGCCTTCCTGCACTCCGAAGAGATGACCGCAGGAAGAGAGCTAGCGACAGCCATCATTGGCAAGTGTTTTGATTGCCCGCGTTCATTTTGTTCATCTGATCTGCCTTGACTTACTACAAAAATTCGCTGAGCAGCAGAGGTTAGTTTGTTCCCTTCTAAAAGATTTCCCATTGTGAGGAATGTGCAACGGGAGGTGCCAGGAGCAAAGGTCGAGCGACTCCAAAAGGGTGACAAAAGCGAGAAAAAATGTGTGTGGCGGGCGCCCATTTAAATTAACATAAATCAAAAAATAAACTTCCAGTGCAGAGGTTCGTGGGCGAATGCGAAAAGGCAAAAGGCAGAGGGGAATGGGAATGGTTGAGGGTCAAAGTTGCATGTGCCGCATGGGTGCAGCTGCAGTGGCCGCGCATGTAGAGGAGAGTTGTTCTTCTTTTACTTGCAAATCTTTTCTTATGCCACTCCATTCTGCTGCTTCCCATTCCCATTCCCGAAAGACATGCCTTCCGATCTCGACTGATGGACAGCCGCAAGGACTCCTTGTCCCTTGTCCCTTGCCTCTGGCTCTGGCTCTGCCTCTGGCCGATTCTGTTTGTGACTAACGCCAACATTTTTGTGATTTTTCATCCGCTCTCCTCGCTGTGCCCTGCATTTTTCACACCTTTTGCGGCTTGGCTTCGTTCGCCGTCGCATTTCCATTTCCATTGCCACTTCCGCTTCCGTTGATTTGTTGCCGCCGCTGCTGGCGATGGGGCGTTGCAGGAAGTGGCTGCTTAAAACGCCGCACGCAGCTAAAGAGTGAACGGCAGAGAAAGCGACGCGAAAAAGGGACAAAAGGGAGAAAATGGAGTGTGCAAATGTGAAGCGAAGCAGCGGCGTCAGCACCTCAGCGCCTCAGCTTATGCTGCACATAATTTGTAACCATTTCGCACACTGCCCCACCAATAGGTGGTGGCTGCCCGGAGCTGGGGCTGGTGCTGTGGAATCGTCACATGCATATGCCCCGAATTGCTTCAAATTTCAAATAAACCAAAGCGAATCTCTCACACCACCCAGTCCGACCCGACCTCAAGCCCATTTCCATTCGCTCAAAGTTTATAACGTTTCCCGCTTCTACTTCTGCTCCTGCTTCCACTCTTTTTTCCTTACCATTTTCTTTTGCCTCTTGCCATTTTCTTCTTCATCTTCTGGACAGCTTCCTCTTCCACTGCAAGAAGTTGTTCCCTTGCAATAAATACCCTTACCCTAACCCTTAGGCTGCGCTTCAGCGAGCGAAGATATTCTGCTGGCAACTTTAATTTCAATTAACCCAATATTAAAATTAAAATATTTATAGTTTTAGCTATTGGATAATTGCTTTATCCTCCAGCCCATAAGCTGCGAGGGACTCTGCCAGGGTATCTTAAGATTCGGCCACGAGCTCCGCATTCCTTTGCTTTTCTGTTTGAATTTTTTTGTGCGCTCTTTTTTGCCTTTTTGGTATATGCGAATATAAATGAAATTTTTGTTGTTTGGACGTGACACATTTAGTTTGAATATATGGCAGCTCAGTCGTCAGTCAGACGAGCATTGGAACGTAGATGGCTTTTGAGCGGAGGCAGTGGCAGCGGCAGCGGCAGCGGCGGGGCCCTGACTGACGACTGATGATGACGCAAACGCAATTTGGCTTGCAAAATAGATGGCTAGAATGGAATGGAGTGGAGTGGAGTTCTGTGGTGTGGTGTGGAGGGAGGGCAGGAGGCAAAGTATATCTCGGCGCTGTAATTCAGGTGCGATCAGTCTCTGGCAGAGCCTAGCATCCTCGAAGGAATCTAGCCATGAAAGCTGCCTATATTCCCAGTACTTCCCTTATGCAACGCCACAGCATAAGCATGCTGCCACAGCATGCTGCAGCTCTGCCCCACTGCCAAGCGTCGGTCCGCGGCCATTCCCAGCTCCCTGGCTGCCCTGCTCTGGGCCGTGGCGGTGGCTAAAAATTCAACATAAATCACAAGCACTCAATGTCAACTCAATGAACTGTTCATGCATGCAGGGGCCCCACTCCCTGGCCCACTGCCTTCTGCTTAACCCCAGCCCCACACCACCATCCCCCTGTAAGTAAGCGGAAGTGAGCCCACGGAGCCCTACGCTGGCATCGCGCAGAATTGTGGAATTTTCTTGAGTACATTTCGATGATAAGCAGCGGATGGAAGAGCAGGGGATGCTGCTGCTGCGTTTTCCTAACAATTTGTCATGCATGGAGCGCCAAATATGCCGAAAAGAGAAAAATGTATTAGGAGCAGCAGCAGCGGCAGCAGCAGCAGGAGCAGTCGAAGACGAAGTCTGCGAAAGTCCCAGAAATGCCGCAAATAAATCATTTCTTTTTGCCTTCTTCAAATGCCTATGTGTGTGTGAGTGTGTGCAGGAATAGATAGCAGTCCTTGAGGTGGTGTGGCAGAGGGAGGAAATGGGTTTCGGATTGTGATTCTGATACGCATTCATCCTGCGACTGTCTGAAGTAGTTTCGTTTTCGGTTTTCGGTTTCGGTTTCGGTTTCAGCGGCACTCGAAATATTTTCACGTGTCTTGAACAAATGTCAAAAGCACACACAGCACACACACAACACACTCACAGATACTCAGAAAAACACACAAACACACTCGCAGCGAACACAGGGACATAAATCAAAAATTGCATGTGTGGATATGGATGCCAGGATATGGATTCGACGGGCAGGCCAGGCAGGCAGTCAGGCAGCCACACCACACACTCGCACTCGCACTCGCACTCGTGAAAGTATTGAAATGTAACGCATTTATTTTCATTAGATCGGCCTCGCCATCGGCCCGCCAAAGTATGCTATGCAAAATGTTGGGCTACGGCGCGTCACTAATGTGACAGCTAGCAGAAGAGCAGCAGGGGTGGGGTGGGGCTATGGCTAGGGCAGCCCTTTAAGCCACCGTCGCGCTATAAGCACTTTATTGGATCATCAGACTTATTTTGATATGTGACCAAAAATATATGCGAGTAAATACACGACTCTGCTGAAGGAGGCGGAGGAGAGCGCACAAATGCCTGGGCAAAGAAAAGAAAGGAACGGAACGGAACAGAACAGAACAGTATAGAACAGAACAGAACAAATGCTGGTGGTGCGAGTAAGAGGCGGCACAGCATTGACATTTTGCAGGGCACTTGGATATGGAAGAGCACAGCACATCGGGCTCATAAATTCTTGTCAGTGGAGTGGCTGGCAGGGGGCAAATAGAGGATGATGCTGGATGCTGTGTGCTGTGTGCTGTATGCTGGATCCTGTATGTGGATGGCTGTGGTAGGACATCAACTTTTGCTCAAGTTATTTTCATTTGTGTAACATTTTTGCATACTTTACGGCGCATCTGAAGCACGTCTGCCTGTGTGTGTGTGTGTGTGTGTGTGCGTATCCGTGTGTGTACGGATGCTCCTTTTGCCGACTACTTTTTGACAAATCTACTTTGGCATTTCTTTGGTTTTTGGTTTGTTTATTCATGTTTATTTGTGATTTATTTCGATAACATAATAAATATCCACACACACAGCATGCCATTCACTCCTCTCTTTCTCCCTCACTCTCACTCTCTGCTTGCCCTGTTTTTACGTGTGTGTGTGATAATGGCATGTGTATTATTTTCTTATGGCATGTACGCCTTCGTCAACCATTCATCTGCTTGAGTATTCAAATCACTTGCACAGCATCCACTTACCTGCAGCGAGTATCCATGCAGCCACCCATCCATCCATCCACCCATCTTTGGGGCTCACCATGAAGCGATGGGAATGTAATCTGGCCATTCCTGCCAAGTTATATATCGTCATTTCACATTTCTTTGTAATCCAAATCGCTTCTAAGTCTGAGTTCCAGATGGCGATTGATTTCGAATTAAATGGCCAGTCGATTTCCATTGCAGCTTTGACCAATTACCAAATTGATTTCCCGCCTACTCCCATTTCCCCCTAGCTCTGATGGCACACCTTCAATCTCCCGCTGAACTTCAAGATGGGTCCCGGATCCGTGAGCTACTCCGAAATCAAATTATAGCTAATTTCCCATTAGTTTTAATGGAGGTGCGCCCCACCCGACTGCGCCTGTGGCTCTGGCTCTGGCAATGGCATCCGGTTATCAAAATGCTGCAGGTAAAATGCGGCCAGCACTTCGATAGAAATTTTGTGCGTCTCCCATCTTGTATCCCCGCATCCCCCGGCCATATTCATCTTGCTGTGGCTCTCGCGCTCTCTCCCCCCGTTGGTCATTTTTATGTGGGGGCTGGTTTTTCTCATTTTCCATTTATTTATTTTTTATTATTATGATTTTCCCCCCGCCCAGCAAAAGGAAACAGGAAATATCTTTGGCTGGCCGCTCGTCCATTCTCGTTGCCAGTCGTTCGTCCACGTCCACATCTTCGTTCTCGTTCTCGCTGCTCGCTGCTCGCTGCTCGTTGTTCTCGTCCCGGATCTCTCTTTTTTTTCTCTTCTTATAAATGACAACGCCTCATCGCGCAATTTGTTTACCTTACATTCGCGCGGCATGGACCCGCCCCCCGTCCGTGGCATCCCTCTCGCAGGCCGCTTCACGCTTCCCGCTTCCCGTTTTTTTCATCAATTTCAAAATTGCTACATTAGTGTTGCCCACTTAACAAGTTTAAGGGGGCCGCTCCCGAGGTTTTCCTTCGGTTTCGGTTTCGTTTCTTGCTCCTGCTGGTTCTCGGGCGCTGAGCCGCGCCCGCGGTAGCCGCCAAGAGTCGTCCGAGTCGTCCGTCTGCTGGATCTTCGGGCATGGCGCGGCGTCAGTACATGGTTCAGGTCCGCCTCGTTGCGTATTAAAATTAGTGATTAATTTTTACGCTCGAAATATGCAAATGTGTTGCATTGATGAATACATTCAGAGGCCCACTGGGGTCTGGTCTGCTCTGCTCTGCTCTGCCCTGAGTGGGCGTTGCGCTACTTCATTTTCTACTTCATTGCCAAAGTTCGACGCCTTGGGGACTCGTCCGCTGGGAATATCACCAGAAAATACGTCTGGCGACGCTCACTCTCTCTCTCCCTCTCTCTCTCTCTCTGTACCGTCGATTTGTACGCTTCGTTTTTTTCTATGCCTTTTCCCTGTGCCTATCTGTAGGAAATGAAAAATTTTTATGTCATATTTTGTGCGTTTCTTTCCTTTTTTGTGCGGGCTTTCTCCACCTCCTCCTAGTTTGGGTTTGGGGAGAGGTCTCCGGACGGACGGCCGGCGGCTAAAATTGATTATGGATGAACGCCAGTCGCCGTGGACTAAGCGCAATTAACATTACTTTTAATTCAGAGCGGAGCGGAGCGGAGTGCCCCGGCCCGCCTCGACATGGGCCACGCTAATGAAGCATGCAAATGGGCACACGGAGGATGGCTGCGGGTCCGGGTGCGGAGTCCGGCCGGAGATAAGTTGATGTCGTCCTTAACTTGATTTTCTCTATTAGTGTCTAATTTTTAATGTATTTTCTTCTCGGCAATTGATATGCAAATCGCCCAAATGCTGACAAATTTTTATGGCTGCCCCGGCTGCACGGCATGGACTGTACCCCAGAGGAGCAGCATTCCCAGCTGCAAAATTGACGGATTTATGGCACTCAAACGGAGTGTAGAACTTTCATTTAAGCGTAGGAAAAATTATAATTCTTCTTCTCTTGCCTCTACCCCTCTTTGCCACTCCTTCGCGCACTGCTTCGGCGTATCATTCAAGCAGTTTCGGTTAAGCGCTTTGTTGGGTCACCGCAGTCACCTATTTTGTTGCTCTATCGCTCCATCTGCAGCTCCAATAAGACAACTTGATGGTGCAGAGTGTCTCTGGTGGGCTTTGGCTGGGGCCAGGTAGTTTTCCTCCAGCGGGGGGTCACCAATGACAGTGTGGAGTGCACCAGCCCGCCCTGTCGGGGTCACCCATCGGGTTTCAATCGGGAAACCTATCGAAGTGGATGCTCTCCCTGGAGCAGTCTGGAGTCTGGAGTCTGGGGCCCAGCACCAGGCGCCTGCACATGCGAAATGAGAAAACTTTTCGACCACAACATCGACGTGGTGGCAGCGTTAACAGCCGCCGGCCCACACGGACGGACACACAGACAAATGCAAAACACAAACACAGAGGCTGGGAGGCTGGCAATGGGCGGCTCCTCCATTGCTGTTGTCTGCCCGCAAAAGATTGCTCTTGGAAATTTATAGTTTCAATAATGTGGCGGCCGCGCGCTGCACTGCACTGAGCGAAAGGGAGCGGGGAGAGCGGTGCGGCTGGGGAGGGGTGGGGAGGGGAGGTAGGGCAGTGGTGGGGCGGCACTCTCATGTGTATTTTCAATTTACGCGTCCATAACTTCAAGTTTTGCCAAGTTTACCTAACAGCGAGCGCCCAGGCGCTCTCCGCTCCTCGCTCTCCACTCTGCTTGTGCCACATGCCCAGGCCACATGCAGCAGGCCCCAACCGGGAAGAAGATGTCGACGAGCCGCGTATCGAACACTTGAGCAGCATCCTCCCCAGAAGCAAACACACAACACACAGAGACAGACACGGACACGAACACGGACACATATGCTCGCGGAGTCATTGTCTTGCAGCAGGAGCCAGAAACTGCGGCAGCAGGCAGGGCGGGAGGCAGGGCGGGAGGCCAAGACTGAAGCAGTTGCCGTTTCCGCAATTACAAAACTTCCGCAAAAATAACAAAACACTCGCGAGCACTGGCACTGCCATTGGCACTGGCATCGGGCGGGGAGAGGAGGGCCAGGCGACGCGACGCGACGCGAGTGTGGCATGCCAGGACCCAGGAGGCCACCAGGAGCAGCAGCAGGAGCAGCAGGAGCAGTGCCATGGCGATGAGGCTCCAGCATCACATGTGCAATGGGCGAGGGCGCCCAAAACAGTTCTGCGTGCATTTTTCTAGGGCAGATTTTAATTTCTTAATGCAGAAAGGGCATAGAAAGCCAGCGAGAGAGCGAGGGGTAGAGAGGGAAGGAGAAGGCGAAGGAGATTGCAAGTGAGAGAGTAGAAGGGTTGAGGAGCTGCCGGTGCCGGTGCTGGACAACTTTGCCTGTGTGCATTCCCAATGAGACAAGCGGCGTGGCATGTTCCGCTGCGAGTCGCAGCTGTTGCAATGGCAACACACCCCCCAGCCCCCAGCCCACTCCGCACGCCAGCCACAGCTCTGGCCCTCTCGCCCCCACCCCGGGCCAGCCATTAGTTGGCTGTCTGCCGAACATAAGCCGTCCCAGCGACCAACTCAATTTCGTCATTACCAACATCATTGACCATATTTATATGGCACACACAGGCGCATCAAAAGAAATTGATAATCTCTTAATAAGCAAGCCAGGAAGCAGAAGGCAGAAACCAGGAACCAGTGAGCAGACAGCCAGACAGGCAAACAGGCTAAGAAAGATTCCTTCTTACGGCAAATGATCCGAAAGACCAACAAGCAAAGTCCGGCGAAGGCAACTTCAAAGACAGTTGGCCCGCACCCGCACCCATCCCCAGCCCGCTGTCCTGCCAGCCCAACTATCCATTCCCCCGGCCCAGCCCGCAGCTGTATCCCATCCATATCCCGGAATGATGCCGCAGCCGGGGCCCGTTTGACACGCACACAAATCACTTGATTCAATCATCTCGAAAATTGATAACATGCCATTTACAAATGACATCGCCGAGATGCCTTAAAAAAAGAGAAAGCAAACTCATTGAGAGCCCCCGCCCCCGCCCCCGCCCCGACCACAAATTATTTATAGGCGGACAAACAACAGCGGGGCAAAAAAATCCGAAAAAATTAGGACACGTGCCGCCAGTTGACCAGCCTCCACTCGTCCACTCGTCCGCGCTCCCTTTTCCTGCCACGCCCCTTTTGCGGGTGAAAGTTGCAGTGAAAGTGAAACGTTCAAACCGCACAAGGCACACGGCAAACGGCACACGCACCCAGCGCCCATCGCCCAAAACTCCATGCGGCAGGCATAATGCCAATGTACCTCCCCCATGCCTGCCTGCCACTCATTTGCGATGCGCTGCACGCTGAGCTTTTCATTTCAATTTGATCGCATTTTTTTGTGTGGCCAGTGGACAGGGTAAGAGCAGAGAGGAACAGGTTGGACAGGGCGACAGCTAGGGGGGGTGGGTTGGGTTAGACAATCTGAACAATCGGACAATTGATTCGAACGCATTTGCGTGTTTGCTTCAAATAACTGGGAATTATCTTCAGTCTGTGGGCTCCTTTTGTTGTGTGGATTCCCCATTGTGCCATCAGGCATCATCAGGGACTCGCCGTTTGGCGTTCGGCGTGCGGCATGGGGCAGATATGGGGGCGGATGGGTCATGGAATCAAGTTAAGTGATTCGCTACGTGATGCTCTTTTGGGGAGTTTCCTAAAAAGGTTTCGGCCACAAAAAATGGCATTCAGAGAATGCTCGAGACGAGCAGCGAGCAGCGAGCAGCGAGCAGCGAGTGGAGCGACAAAAAAGAAGAGAGAGACGAGATAGCAGTAGCGAGTGCCCACTCGCCCACTCGCACCACTATCAAACTCTCGTTATTGCAATTCCCAGCCAATCCATTGAGCATCCAGCTCCCAGCCAGCTGCCAGCCTTCAGCAACCAATCCATTGAGCATTCACAGTCGCAACCAGTTGACCAAACTTTAATTAAGAGCCCAAACAAGCAGAAACAACACACTTTGAGGGAACAGCCGGACAACAATGGCCCGGAGGGGGTCGCAGTCACAGTCAGAGTCACAGTCAGCGTCAGTTTCAGTTTCAGATGATAGGGAATATGGGGTGGGTAGAGGGAGGAGTGAGAAGGGAGCAGGGCCAGCCAGCCGAGGAAAAAGAGAAAGAAGCAGAAGCATTGACCAAAAAGTCAGCAACACTTGAGCCAAATGTCAAATACACAAATGACCAAATGGCAATGGGGAGCGGAGACTGTAGAATGGAAATGAAAACGCCCTCCGGGGTGCATTTGAGACTCGATTGAATATAAAGCGAAACTATAACGAGACCGGCAGCAAACAAGGAACAACAAACCCCAAAAAGGTTAAGCCGTACCCCCAAGCCGAGCCCCAGCACAGACACAAAACTTCAGTGGTATCGATAGTTTTTCCCGTCCAAAGTTCAGCACACAGCGAGTGGGGTGGGGGTTAGAGGGGGGCCGACCAAGTGACAATAACAAGCACAAATGGACACGACACTGCTGATGATGACAATGGGACTTCCCTTGACCCGAGAAGGAACGAGACGGGACGGAGCCCTGGGCCCCGGGCATCGGGCACCGGGCACTGACAAAAGGCCAAACCGAAGTGGCAGTTTGGATCTTTTTCTTGGGCCCAAGACCGGGACGGAGCGAGGGACGAAGCGGGCAACCGGCACCGGGACCCGGACTGCTTGACATCCGGCATAAATGTCAAACGCCAACTTTGACCACAAACTACATGTCGGGTCAATGCATCGACAAAAGTGTCCATCCAGAAGCAGGCAGAAGAGCAGCAGCAGCAGCAGGAGGAGGGACTGGTGTGGGGGGTGGGCTGATGACCAGCAGGCCAAATATATTCATAGCCTTTGACAGATCTTTCGATATGCCAGCGGAAGGGGAACTTGGCCGGAGCTGGAGCTGGAGATGCCAGTTCATCAGAGATGCCCAGCCGAAGGGCTGTGGCAGGGGGCCAAACAAATCTAACAAATTGGTTGGCATCCAACGAAACATTTAACTTAAATATATTTTGGCCCATTTAAAGCGGACCAATACCCATGCCCATGCCATGCCCCACGCCACCAGCCGAGCGGCGGGGCTGAGCATAACACAACCCAAATCCAACCAAGTGCGTCGCTTAATTACAAAACGAACAACGCATAAAAACCAACAGAGACAGTGGCAGTGTGGCAGTGGCAGCATGGCAGTGGCAGGGTTCGTCGATGGCCCCCAAGGAAGGACACTATTGTCTGACGGGACTATATCGTCCCACAGCCATAGCCACATCCACAGCCATAGCCACAGCCACAGCCACAGCCATGGGGCATAGTATTAGTATACCATGGGCCATTCCGTGAGGCCTCGTCGCCTCATCGTTTGACATTTGCAATATTTGACATTCAAGTAAAGGCATAAATTTGCGTTTAATGAAATCCAAAGTCATGGGGATGTACGAGCAGGAGCACGGACAGGGGCACGGGCAGGGGCACGGGCACCAGTATCTGTAGCTGTAGCTGTATGTGGGTCTGCACCATATGACTACAGACAGAGCGAC